>JAVXUO010001953.1:0-163277 GCA_033065855.1 Escallonia rubra
ATGATGCAGAACCCCTTCCAATTTTTGCTGCCACATTTCACTTTCTTACTGAGAAAAACGAAAATGAAAACAGAGGGAGGGAAAACCTGTTGATTCCGGCAGAAGGATGAAGAAAGAGAAGAAAGAGATTAGACACAGAAAGAGGAACTGAATGTTGCCTTTGATCACTGCCATTCTATACAAAATTTTGGGGAGCAAATGAAGTTTTGGATGGATCACAGGTGAAGATTTATGTTGGGATTTATATCCTACCAAAAATGGATGAACAGAGTAGGAGTGTTGTTGGTTCTTCTAAGCTTTGGTTTGGTTCTGGTTTGAAATGGGTTTCTCCTTCTCGTTTTGGTTTGTATGCTGCTTTTCTTGAGATCTGTTCTTATGAAGTAGCCGTTGCGAGATATTGGCAGGTTCAAGCATCAATAAAGAGGGACTGTCGCCATACTTTCGGCTCTGGCCCTCGTGGTAACATGGCACACTTTAGATCAGCCATGTGCATCTGCATTGAGGGTTCACCAGGAGACCTACTGCAAAATTGGCAATAGCAACTACAAATCTTAAAACTTGGGGGCTATTTGCTGTAAATTTCCAAAGAATGATCAAATAGCATGATGCAAGTGTTTGTTCAACCTGAAGAAACCATAAAAAGAGATTAGGTTTCGGACTTAATTAGTTCACACTCTTAATACTTCACGTCTACTGCAGAAGCTTAAGCAACCCTCCAATTCTGACTACGCAAATTGCAAGCAGGTACCATGTAAAGTCAGCATCTGCTCTAATTAGTTTAGCTGTCAAAGAATGAGTCCAATAAAATAAACAATTTTATCATGCATAACACTTCCAACAACTTGCAATATGGATAAGTTGACATCAACTAAATCCCAAAATAATAGGGTTAACGGCTTGAAAGTTTTTCCTTTGTCAAAATAATAGGACATATAAAAATATCTTGTGTAGCAAAAGAGTACAGTAGGCTACCGTTTGTCACTAAGGTGTCAAAATTAAAATTGTGATATAGATTGACTCGTCATTTTTACTGCTGAATACCCAAACAATCTGTTTATGTGAACTCTTTAGTGACCACCTGTCGAAGAAAATGTAAATTTGTGGTCTTCTAGCGCACGTTGAACGAAAATTCTGTAGCGCACATTTATTTTCCCAAATGTAAGGTACCAGTTTGCACATAATAAACGGGGCAAGTTTGCTTTGTAGCGGCATTATAATCATCTTTTTCGATGGAGAAGTACCTGTTTTTCAAACTTTTCTGCACACCAATGTTTTACCAGCCTCGTGATATCAATGACAATGATTATTACATGAAGTATCATTGCTCTCATCATTGAAGGACACTGAACCCTACCAGTTCCCCTGGCAGAATCCTCTTTGAAAAAGCAAAGAATAAAGATGGACAATCAAGCAGAGCATGACCCCATTAAGCTCATGAGCTTCCGCATTGAATTGCTAAAAAATCCGCCTTTCACACCATTCTTTGAGCAAAGGATCCAAAAATTACATAGGAAAGTGAAGCTCCCAGTCAAGTAATTATGCTAGGCCCATGTACCAATAAAACAAGTCTTGGAAGCAATGGAATTAGGCTCTTTCAAAGCATCCAACATCCTACTTTCTCTCCTAACAAAGCAACAAAATCACCCTTCTGCCGCAATAAAGGACAGAAGGAATATCTTTAGTTTGTCTCTTTATTAAAGAAAGCTCCTCCTTTTGAATTGCAAAACCTCACCTTAAAACCATATAATTGTGCACAATCCATCCTCATGGGAATTGTTCTTAGCTTCTTCCCTTAATTCCTTCAGCTAAGTTTACCTTAGTCCACACTCAAAGAACAGGACCAGCATAGGACTTATACTAAACCCAGAGCACATTCTCTCTCGCTTTCTCATCACATATCCAGAATGTCACAGCCAGTTGAAGTTTACCCCAATACCGTCACGCGACAGCAACCCTCACACAACTCGAATGGCTCATTCGGGACAGTTTTCATAGTCCTCGCAGTTATAATCGTTATATCTGCCATCGCCTGCTTTCTAGGACGGCTCTGCAACCGCCGCTTCAACCAGTCCAAGGCTAATAAGCAAAAGCAAGCCGTTCACCCAAAAGAAAGGGAGGCCAAGCAAAAGCATGGCTTCCCACCTGGAGATGGGGGGGACATAGAATTCGGGTTTGATAAGAGAATGCCGAGTGCTAAAGTGGCTTGGAATGGAGAAATCAAAGGCCCTAAAGTGGCTTGGAATGGTGATGTCAAAGGATCAAAATCGTCTCGAAATGGGGAGTTTAGAGGAGAAATGAGGTTTCCCAATGGAGGAGACCTATGAGCTGGTGCACCTCATGTTTAGCAAGGAATGAGGGGCTTCCTCATCTTAGGCTTGGTTTCTGTTTGCTAGCTTTCTCATCTCATGGTGGTTGTTATCCTTTTAGATTCGCACTCTTGAACTATTTGATTATGTATGGGATTGTAAGCTGTTGTGCTCTTGGTATCCATCATATAATACAGTACGGGTTTTCAGTGCTGATTCACTGATGATGGAATTGTACCGAGGTATTATGTCTTAATTATCTTGTTTACTGAACAGTGTGGCTAACCGGGAAGAAAATGGCTACGTATTCCATTTAAATGAAATGAGAGACAAAGACTAAAGTATGCCGATGAATTGGATCAAAGATTAAGTATGCCTTTTGACTATCATGATGTCTGTCAGCGATTTCGGTACATGTTGATCTGTTTTAGAACAATCAAATAGTTTAAGATAATTTAAGAATGCCCGAGAATGAAAATCTTCTTCCAGATAAACAGCTGAGATGTGAGCTTCAGAACAAAATTTGAGAATTTGGCCTCCTCAAGAACAAGGGATTGTTTGGTTGCTCTAATTGAGTTGCCGTATTCATACCTTCATATGGAATTTTGATGTCAATAATAGTATTTCACAAGACCATGTGGAAAAAGTGGTAATCAACACAAACATCGGGTTTGAAATATTAACCATACGCATCTAAACGGAATTGCTGAAATGACTACACAAAAAACAAGAATAAGTCCCTTGTTTCCACACTGGTTTCATCGAAATATGAAAGAAGAAAATATCGTATTGGACCAGCGTTTTCAAAGGACTAACAAACAGCTGCTAAATGTGAAACTAAAATTCAGATAAACTTGGCAACACAGTTAAACTTGGCAAAATTTGAGCTTGGAAAAAGCAGAAGCATATGCTTTCAGTACTAAAAAGAAGAGTACGAAATATGCATCATGGGTCTAAGCAAAGCCTTCTTGCTCGTTCAATTTCCCAATCATTTTAAGCACAAAAAAATCAGAGCCAACACATTGTTAGTACTGAGAACAAGAAGTACCCTTTTTGTACTAATTCACCTAGCCAGTACACCGACACAACCACACACCCAATTCAAGAAATCATCTACAATACCAAGCAAAACAATTCTCTCTCTCTCTCTCACACACACAACAGAGCCTGTGCGTGTCGTGTACCCTCCTCAGAGGAGAGTGTTATAGCTCCTCGTTTGCCATGTGTGCTGAATCTTGATGACTTGTATGCAGTTATCAGTAGCTTTCCAGTAATCCTTTTGAACCATTCGATGGCCTTTTTTCAGTCCTTTTTCTAGTCTTCAGTCAATACTGTCCCTTCCTCTATTATGTGGTTTTGTGTGTGTGTGAAAGAGAGAGTATCTGATTCTTCTGACAGAGATTTTATGCTAATTAAAAAACTTGGGATACCCCAGCTGATAAAATTGGTTAGCCTTGTCGTCCAGAGATTGTTATGAATGTGACTCACTGACACTTCAGGACGTTATAAGACACAAGACCCAGATTTTTTCATCCTTCTTTTTCAAAACAAAGTGTTTGAAGGAGGACAAGAAAAGGGAAAATGAGAGCTTCAGAGAGAGCAGTGGAGCTGCTAAGACCCCTTGTTGAGACTAAGGTCTGGGATTACTGTGTAGTTTGGAAACTAGGGGACGACCCTTCAAGGTAATTTGTTGTACCAAGGCTTTGATTCTACCATTTGAACTTGCATACCATTTGTTATGCTTCTGTGATGATTTTGTTTGTGTCTAGGTTTGTTGAATGGATGGGATGCTGTTGTGGGGGTGGTAATGGTGACTGTAAAAATGTCAAACAGGAAAGTAATGAAGAGAAATGTTTGATTCCCATATGCAGGGATGCTCATATTAGGCATCCTGTGAGGACTAAGGCCTGCGAGTTGCTTGCTAAATTTCCTTCTTCAATGCCTCTCTATTCTGGGTATTACTCTCTTGTTTGTGCAGTGTTTGATGTTTTTACTAAAAGAGGATGATACAGAAATATTCTTGATACATGAGACTGAATGCAGGATCCATGGAGAAGTGGCAATGTCAAACCAACCAAGATGGGTTAGCCCTGCACACACCTCTAGTTCAAATCATTGGGTATTTCCTCTCTCTTTCCACACACACACACACGCTCGTAGACAAGTGCACACACATTAGGCATCCTGAACGGGGTTGTAACTCTGAAGTTGAAAACATTGAAGGGGAAAAAAGGACGAAGAGCGAAATAGCAAACTAGTATTCAGCCGTTGTAGTGCACATTGCTTTACCAGAGGTCAGAACCATTAATGTGTACTCTCCCCTTCTGCCCTAGTGAATTAAGCACCTATGCTCAAGGTTCATTGCTCAGTTGCTTCACTAATGTTGCTCCTTAAGGACTGGTGTTTGACTTGAGTTGGTGCAGAATGGACCGCTTATGACATTTAATGTCTAGTATTCTTCAATGAGTATATTTAACTGTGTATGGATTATGATTACGCATTTATTAATGAGATTTTCTATTTGATATTTATAACTAAATTTTGGTGGAAGGCTTATTTTCAGTGGCCATCTCTGGCTACTAACTCTATGTTAAAAGGTTAATAGGTCCAAGAAGTGGTTTACTTATTTATGCTTATCTTCTGAGGGGTCGGTTCGTAACCAGTGTTTGTTTCCTTGTAGATAGTTAGATTATGGAGCGGAGCCCATAGGTTATCTTCGGTTCTTCTCAGTGTTAATACGCTAACAAATTACCAGAAGGAATGGGCTTGAATAATGTATTTGTCTTGGCAGGAGTCAAGTGGAACCCAAGTTATGATCCCGGTGGTTGGTGGTATCATAGAGCTCTACAGTGTAAAGCATGTAAGACTCATTAGGCTCTAAATAGTTGAGCACTCGTGCTGAATTAGTGCTTTCTCAAACTGTCAGCTCATGAGGCTAATTTTTCTAGGTACCGAGTGATCAAAGGATAAAAGACTTCATCGTGGCTCAGTGTAACGTATTCGTGGAACATGAGAGCAAGACCGTGCAGGGAATTACCAATTTAAGGCTCAATTATAGGCCTCACGACCAAACTATGGACGAATACTTGGACGACTGCCCTGCTTCCCTACATGATTTGAATTTGACTCCTCAGTTGCATTTTCTTCCCCCAGTATTGCAACTCGGTACCTATCATAGCTTTGAAGTATCTTCGACTGGTTCAAATCCTTCAAATGAACACCCGTCGATGAGATCAGGTTCTGGTCAGGCGTCCCAAAATGTGTCACCAACTCAATCCATTGGAACGTCTCCTGAATCCAGAAATCCAAACTGCAACATTTTGAAATTCTCTTCAACCAAGCAACGAACTCGATCTGTTTTGGGGCGTGCCAATTGTGCAACCGAGAGGGTAAATTTAAAGGCCAGGCAGGGTACAGAAAACGAGCAATACCAATCGAAGAATCTTATCACAGAGAGGAACAGGAGGATCAGGATCAAGGATGGGCTCTTTGCTTTACGCGCATTAGTACCCAAGATTTCCAAGGTTTACATGGTCATATTACTGTTTTGATTAAGGAGAACTTCTGTGCATCTGTATTGATATCAATTTCTTGATGTTACTTTTCATTAGATGGATAGAGTTGCGATATTGGGAGATGCAATTGACTATATTGAGGAGTTGCAGAAGAAGAAGAGGGAATTACAAAGTGTGCTCAGGGGAATGTCAGAAGAAGACTGCAAACAAGAAAATGCTGACTTAGAGAGCCCGGAACTAAAAGGCGTATGTGAAGACACTAAAACTTCACTTGCTACTGGGCATAAAAAAGTCCCCTCTTGTACAGATGAAAAGAAACGAGTGGAGGTACCGAGAATTCATGAATTTCTCTGTTTTTCAAGCTACTCTTCATGCATAGTCCTAGATTGTTCGTCTGCACTCATGACAGTTCCATCATTTTCTGCCTTTGCCTAGGTACAAGTAGAAGTGAGCCAGATTGGCACAAAAGATTTCTTGGTGAAGTACATTTGCAGCCAAAGGCAAGGCGGGTTTGTGAGGTTGCTGGAGGCTCTAAATACGCTAGGACTTCAAGTTATTGATCTCAGCGTTACCACGTTTGATGACACGGTCTTGAACATCCTCAAGCTAGAGGTGAGATTGATTAAACATTTCTAATTCCTTAGAAAGTGATGTTTTAACCCTATATTGTCGTTTTTAATTCTGTAAAAATGCAAAATACCAAGTTTTATTGGGCACTATTAGTACATTTACTTTCATCGAATCATCTTGATAAGGATTCAAATCGCCACCAAACTTAACAGAAAAAAATCATAAAAACTTCAAAATATCAGTTAACACTCATTCCAGTTTCCTTCTATTATATTATCTCATCCAATGATCACTCAAAACTGTCAATTAACAGTTAGATTTGTTCTCTTGACATTCTGGCATGGACTTTGTTTTTGAAGGCCACCGGAGGGGAGGTTGAACCAAGGAACTTGAGAGATTCAATAACCAAGCTTACAAGTTAGACATCTGATACACTAGATGCGACCTTGTTGAAGTAAAAAGGCTGCGTGGATACTCGAATTCGGCCAGATGGACAGGGTTAGTCTGGATTACTGCGATCTCGTTAATGCTTGTATGCTCACTTTTCGCTGAGAAACTAGCTATTTTGCACAAGAAATGCATGCAAAATGACTCGCTGATAGTGCTCCTTGTAACTTTAGGTGCTTCTGTTTGGTTTCATGATCATATACAGTACAAGGTATGCAGGGCAACGCAAAGAATGGTTTTGAAAGTTTACAACAATGACACTGCCCTTAGTCCTTAATCACTAAATTTCTGGTCCGAATCCGAGTTAACGTTTTCATCATCCTTGCTTCATCAGCATATAAACAGACGAGCAGATGCTAGGATTAAAGTTTGCCTTAGTGATCATCCAAAAATTTGGCTGAATATTGACAATGAGGTGCACCCCACCTAAAGATTAGGATCCCTGCTATACAACATCTTAGCTGTATTAGAAAAAATGTCATTAAATGCATTCTAACGGCAAAAGATTGTCCCTTCAAGTGTTAGATGATACTTATATCTGCCTGAACTACCATACTTATATCTTCCATAGTGGAGTACGTACCGGTACCGATATCATTTTGATATTTTCATCAATTACGCACATATATTACTATTTCACTGGTGAACTAGAAATATATACATATATTTCCTCCTTACAGCTAATCTAAAATGAACTATTTGTCCTTTTAGAGCTTGAATTACCTCATTTTTCAACTAAGTTGTTTGTTCCCGAATAAATTAAAGTTAAGAAGAAAAGTAAAAGTAAACTGAAAATTACGATGAATATTGAAAACTTACTAAAAAGATCTTGCAAATTATAATAAATACTGTGATGAAGATACTACCAAAGCGTCGGTCGATATAATAGAACTTAGGATTTTTTATAATAAAACTTAGGATTTTTTTTATTCTATTTAGTCTTTATATGGTCAATTTACTAAAGCTTTTAACAACATTCGTAAATTTTACATTTTTTAAGGAATCGGTACCAAAAACACTATCTCGATTGATATGTAGTTCTATGCTGATATTACTTGTATCGGCCAGTACAACCGATACAGATCGGTATTTTGATCGGTACAAAATATAAAACAACACCGTAATAATAAAAAGGTAAAAATGATACGTATCGGTCCGGTATCGATAACTATGACAGAAGAGAATCCTTATAGCCCACTTGAAGAGTTGTGTCCGAATCAAGTGAAATATTATAGTATGTTTGGCTAGTGAGAATCCGAATGTTGGGCCAATATTGACTTTTAAAAGTAAAGTTGATGTGTTATATATTATATGTTTCATTGTAATATGGTGCCTAGTAGATGATCACAAAAGTCCTTTGAAGATGGCCAAAGGAGGGTTCCCAACAGGAGAAGGAAAAGAAAAGATCCAAGTATTCATCAATGCACCGTATATGCCACGGATAAGAACAACTTGCTTATGAAGTAAGCAAAACGCAGTTCAGCACCCACTTGTTCTTTGTTCTTGGACCACGAACACTTGTTTAAATAATGTACTCCGCATATATACTTTTGATAGGGGACATTCTGTATACGCATCCAAGCATCTTCGAATTGACCAAAATGCCCTTGTGAAACTATGATCCCCAAATACCATAGAGGTGAAATGAAATGCGAGCTCAGATTGGCTCATGTGATGAGCTAACTTCAGAGTTGGATGTGGTGCAGAGATTTTCAATAGACCTGGAAATGACGAACTGAGGCTGGAAAGGATACAGCTTCGAGTGAGTATACCAAAGTAAGGAGAAGTAAAATTGAACTTGGCCAATATTCAGCATTGTTTCACAAAATGTCTATTTTATGAGCGAAATCGTACGTTACAATGCTAAACCAAACGAAAAGGTTGTATCGCAATAGTGCTTAAACTTTAATGTTTGCCTACTTCACCTAAAAGTTTTGACTCCAAAAGATACGATTTCGACATGCCCACTCCCCACCATAAAAAAGAACTTCAATATGAGGGTGATTGACTTAGCGTCGAGTGCATAATACCCTCCATCTCGTTCAATATGCGGGACATTGATAACGAGATAAAATGGTCGATGAGGACATTGAAATAAAAAAGTTTTGAACACTACGAAAAACCTTGACAACCGCATCTTAAACGTTGATATCAGGTAAGATGTGAATTTGATTTATCAAAGAGATGCAGAAGAAAGATGCAATAAAAGTCTTAAACGTTAACTTTTGCCAACCACTTTATCTAAAAGTCACCGACTCCAAAAGACGCCATTTCAAAGAGGGAAAAAAAATTTGCCTGATATCCGGCTTGTAGGAAGTGTTAAGTTACCATATGCTCTAAAAGGTTAAGCTGTTAGAGAATAGGCCCAACAATCACGTGCAAGCCTCTAATTACACGTGAAGAGACAAATCAAGATGCACCACCACCAAGTGGACAAATAATCAGAATGCAAATTGCATTATTATAAAGGGGAACAAATATGCGAGCGGGAAGAATTGAACCCAAAACCTTGCCAAATCACTGCTCTAAAAGTTTAAGCTATTAGAGAATGAGTCCAACAATGTTATCATGCTTAATAAGAAGATAGCTACAACCTTCTACATATCGATAATTAATAATCGTTAAAGGTTTTAGTGACTTCTATTTAGTAACGTTACTAAAGTGCTGCTAAGAATTGTTGTTAAAAAAATAACAGAAAAGTCACTAACAATATAACTGATTGTCGCTATATAAGGAGTTATAACTATCTTCTTACGATCCGGGTACGAGCAAAAAATCATCCTTTAAAACATGTTCATTCCTTACTACAAAATTGACTTTGTGTAACCAACTGATGAAAGGAGAAGATAATAAACCCTTGTCCGTGTATTATTTTAGAATCCTCCATCTCATTAAGTCCGTGGGACATTAATCACAGGGTAAAACGGTCATTGATGACATCAAAAAAATAAATAAATAAGTCTTCAACAACAAGAAAAACCTTGACCGCCTCCCCGCTGCGCGTTAAGACACGACGGCACGAAACTTGTGCCGCCACCCCCCAGTCAACCGCCCAACATAACAGCCAGATCATAAGTCGGTTGCTTACCCCTTGACAACGTAAGCCCATACACCTATTACGCACGTCTATTTAAACTCCGCCCCTCACGTATTCTCAACTCTTCTTCACCTCTCCAAGCAAATTACTTGCTCCACAAAACTACTCCTTTTTTTTCAAAGCCAACTTTTGCTTTCATTCCCCATTATTTGCCCTTAACTCCCGATTCTTCAAGAACATATCCCACCCAACTTTCCAGAGGTATGCATCTTTTCTTTTTCTTCTTTTGCTATATTTTTCGGGGTCCTTTGCTTTACTGCTAAGTTTTGTTACATGTATATATAGATTTGAGTGTTTACATTTCAAACTTCATTCGAGCAGATGGATAAGCTTGGCTTTGAAGAGCAAGTCTCAATCAGTTTGGATGATCACGATACACTAGTTGCTGATTCAGAAACTGATTCATCTGATACGAGTAGTTCAGACCAGTTTCGGTGTTTCGCCAGGAATGGTCTGATCAAAGTGGAGGAAGACAGAAATGAGCACGACATCATCAAGAAGGGCTTTTTAGTGGGTATGGGGCAACTTGAGAAGGAAACTGATGTTGTGGCTGTACATAGAAACTCGTATGCTGGCCTAACGGGGCAAGCTCGGTTCGAAACGTTTCGGATTTTTGCTCAGGCGGTGGCTCAGAAATGCGGTGGGAATGCTAATATCAAGTATGCTTGGTATGGCGGTTCAAGGGAGGAAATTTTTGAGATTATAACTCATGGATTCAGTCGGTGCAGACGGCCCGAGAAGATTGAAGTATATGGCCATGGTGTCTATCTCTCCCCTGCAAAGTTTTCCATGGACGGGTTAGTAGGAAAATGCTACATTCTTCTGTGCCATTTTAGATTCACATGTGTCAGGTATTCATACTAATGCATACTTCGCAGGGCATTATCATCAGGTGTTGATGAAAATGGGCTGAGGCACATGTTACTGTGTCGCGTAATCTTGGGGAAATCAGAAGCAATTTGTGCTGGTTCAGATCAATTTCAACCAAGTTCTAAGGATTTCGACTCTGGAGTTGATAATCTTTTTGCACCCAGAAAGTATATTATCTGGAGTGCTTACATGAATTCTCACATCTTTCCCAACTACGTAGTCAGTTTTAAGGCTTCTTCCTCAGTAGGTGAGACATAGTTCTCATAATGTTGCTTTGTTTCTCTTTTCATTAATGTCTATGGTTTCTTACCTCCGACTCAGATGTACAATTCGGCTCATTTATGTTTTCATCCTTCAGGTCTACAAAGAAACATAACATCTGCAGCTAAACCAAGTTCACCGTATATGAGGTTTCCTTGTCTAATGTCGAAACTTGCAAATTATTTGCCTCCTTCAAAGATGGAATTGCTTGCCAAATACCATAACAATTTTCGGGTATGTTGATCTTCTCACTTTTCCTCTCAATTCTAATTTTCAAAGATACGTATTTGATATACGCCTTCTCGATCATTGTATATAATTATGTTTTGTGGTTTCTAACAGGCAAATAAGATGACAAGGTCGCAACTGATACGAAGGGTTAGGCAAGTTGCTGGCGACGAGCTTTTAATGGCCGTCATCAAGGTTTGCAGACAAAGTATGACATTTCATAAGTCACTTTGTTGCCCTTTTTGCAAGTTAATGAAGCTTTGAAATTCTTCCTTCCCTTCTCGCGTCAACTTCAGTTGCAATTTTCTACCCTGCATGTGGACATAACACGAACATTTTAAAAATTGTATCAAAATAGACCCCCCCCCCCCCCCCCCCAACACACACACACACAGTCACACACAAACACACACAAAAGAAAAACCCCACCCCCAAAACACCCACAATATGGGTGTGTTTATTCAGTCAAATCATGTTCTAGAGTCCCACTACTAATCAACAGTTGTGATTTGTTTTTCAGAGAGTTGAGGAAAAAACCAGATTTCAGCAGCAGCAGCAGATCTAGATAGCTCAAGGATGCACCTAGGAAGTACTTGGGTGGCAATGTTCTTGTATATTGTGGGGCAACGGGTGATACATGGTGGCTTCTTTCCGTGGAAATTTTACTTTAACCAAGTATATGTAGGCAAGAAGTGTGAATCTCAGTTACCACACCGTTTCAATTGTACAATAGGGTACTTGGTTCACTTCTCTTTTGATCCAACTTCAATTTCCAATATACATCTTTACGACTGTCACCGCCAATAATTAGTAGTAACTTCTTCCTTCTAAGCCATCGATTATGCTGGTGCCATATTAAGTTCTTGAAGACTGGTGATCTCACGATCAATATATTGGGGAAGGGACGAGATTCAATTGTGCATGGTAGCATTAGAGGTTTTGCATAATTTCTATGACCTTCGTAGTCAATTGGGTAAGGGACTCATGATGGCAAAAACGTAGAGAACAAAGCCAACAGTGCAAAAAGCACAGCCTCAAATGGCCTTAGTTGCCCTTTCGAAGTTTCAATAGGCTGTCCATTAGTCCCAAAAATTTCCCTAACCGACTCTAATTGGCCAAAGAGATACGACTTTGTGCTGTAGTCAGCCTGCCACCAATCAAAAACCCAGAGAGTTGTCTTCGAATCTTTTTGACAAATTCTAAGATTAACTTCTAATTAAAGGATTAACAATATTTGTTGTTTTTTCTAAAGTTTCCGCCCACTTTTTTGTTCTTTGCTAAGGCTCTCAAGCATCCCTTTTTTAGGGTTCTGATTAATTTACACCCTAAAATTTTGACATCAATCACAAGCTAGCAAAACCAAATGAGACTCCGGCTCTACCGCAACGGGAAATGCAGTTGAAACAAAGAGGGGGAATGGGCTACCAAATCTTAAAAGGTCAAAAGTGTTTATGCAACATGTGAAAACAGCTTAACAAGTACAAACACTTGGAAGATAAAGTTTGTGCCAAATTTATTCTTGTGTATAGAAACCTAATGGCATATTGCAAGAACATTTTCTTGCAATGGGAGAATATAACTGATGCTTTACTTTCGGACGTTATAGCTATGAGTTAACAAACGAACAAAGATTATACTCCTTTTTTTATCTGCCACTAAAAGGTATCCTTAAGTCAGCTTTAGCATCAATCGGGAATAACTCTCCTCTCCCGAAGATCTTAAGGATGTATTTCAAAATCGACCAAGTGCATTTAATGGACTTTTCTCTCCAAGTACTGGTCTCAAAGTTCGAACTCAAGAAAGTCATCAAAGAGAGTGTTTACAATCCCCTTCGAGACTCCGAAAAATGGACAAATTCCTTTTTTTAGGAACACATACAAGATTTGTCATCTGTTAGTAAGCCGACTGTTTGTCTCGATACCAGATCCGTGGACTGAGCAACTTGTTCTCTGGTTAGAAAACTTTAATTTAGAGGACAATCAAGGCTGTACAAATATCCAAATTTGATATTTTAAGATACTTTTTTAGACTTATTTATGATACTAAGTAGCTGTTAAAAATTTGTATCCATTTTTCGTGATTTGGCTCGTTGTTCATGCTGTATCCAATGTCCTATTCGAAAGACCGTCCCTTGCACATTCAACTGACTCCAGATCTTTTCGCTTTACGCCCTTTAAACAAATAGCACCCCCTTCCACTAAAATGGGCTAGAATGCCGGTATGCCTAATCTATGCAGAGCGGGTGCTATGAGCAAACCTCTTTAACTACCGGGATGACCTTGGGGTTAACAAAATATATACTCCAACAATAAAGAGTATAATTCAACAATTTTTATCTTAAAGCTAAGCCATTTTCAGAAAGCAAGACCAACACTTACTAAACCCATACCCAGAAAACAGGCCCAATATTGTAGGCCTTAAAGTCTATTGAGCCACAGAGTACCTTTGGGGCCACAAGTCCTGAGGTCCTTATATATTATGATGAATCTGATTTACGTAGTCCACTTGATCCAACCAAGTGTTGTTTTTTTTTCACTTAATGAGTTAAACTAATGCAGATTTTTTTTTTAACCAGCTCTAAAAAAGTTTTTTTTTAAAAAATGCTATTCGTTCCATCCGTTCTGATGGATCATACGGATGAGATGAGAGGGTTATCAAACCTTAAACCGTACTTCCAAGTTCCAAGAATACCCTAACTCATTAAAATCTATTTTCGATTTTGCTGGTATGCCAAATAAGTCCTCAAAAATCAATTTCTCGATATTTAAGCTTAGAAAATTGCTGCTACCCGAGTTGCCGAAATATACCTACAATCCTTCATATAGTGACAATTAATTGTCATTAAATACTTTTAGTAAAATTTTATTTAATGACGCTAAAAAAAGTGCTGCTAAAAATTGTCATTGAAAGTATTAACAAAAAAGTCTCTAAAAATATTTAGCAACCATTTTTGTAGCTATCCAAAGGGTTACAGGTATTTTCCTACAACACAGGCAGTAACAAAAAAAAAAATCACACCTTAGTATGTGGAATATTAAGAAGTGAGACGAAGTTGAATGCAAGTGGTTAATATCTTACTAATGGAAGGACTAAATTACAAGAAGTAAATTTTCGGCTACTGCTTGGTACAAATACCAATTTAGGGATCTTGTATGCCTTTCACAAAAAAAAAATTATAAGAGAACCAAGTATTATGTAATAGCATATTGTTAATTACCTTACCCTTCTCAACATTCTTCGGCCCTTTCGGAGCCGTTTGGTTCACTGTTTAGAGGTTATAACGGGTGTAATAAGTGCCGTAATTAACAATATTTACACACATTTTCCACATGCATGTAAATTCGCACACCATAATGCCATTGGTACATTAATATTATCATATGTGAAAAAATCAATTGACATCTATATTTTGAGCCTTTCAAGTTGTTTAATAAGAAATTAAAGGCCATTGCAATGAAATGAGCATACCAGTATAAAAAAAATAGTTAAAACATATTATGGGAGGACGTTATAGTCGTCTCATAGTTCTACATATTATGGGAGGACGTAATGACATTCGTGAGGCAAATGGGCCCTTAGTTCTACATAGTTGTCATGAAACAGCACAAGCCAACGAGCAATGGCCAATCTTCATGGTATTTCTAACACCGTGTACATATCGAGCTGTAGACAGCACATTAGCCCTTTTCATGGTATCGAGATAATCAGGTACCAACAAGTCAAATAAGTTCAAAAGGAAAGCACAAATAAGTTCAAAAGGAAATAAGTGGTAACATTGCGCATGATGTAAAGTGGTTATCTCAGTGCATCTTATAAGGAATTATGCATAGACTTAGTATTTTCTGTACATAGGCAGCAGATGATATAGCTGTCGAAATGATTGATGACCGTCTTTCGAAATACATCTGTACACGAGTCTTTTGATCACGAGATGTTAAAAACAAATTAAAGAAGGATGAGGTTGAATTAATTAAATTCATACTCTTTTCGCGCTAAATATACAGTACTTCTGCGTTGTCAAAAGATTAATAAATGTTCCTAACAAAATTTTTAGACAGCAAGTAATGTGAATTTAATTAGCAACCGAGAATGAATCCAATCTCATCTTAGTATGATATCTCAAAGTCAATTTTGCTAAAGAGAGTTCTTTGTTCTGACTTTTAGAACTTGAAAGATAACTTGCAGAGGAAGGGACGAATAGTTGGTTACCAAACTCCATGCTATAGAAACAAAAATGCTGTTCAATATTGGCATATATATAAGAAAACATTGAAGATGTCAAAGGTAGATCCAAACAGACACTTGCCACTTGTAATAGGGATAAGGGGACAAAAGGAAAATGAAAAAGGACAAGGATAAAGCTAGACCAAGTCATCCCTCATATCCTTCCTAGAAGCTGCTGCATCCCAACTTTACAATAGACTGCATTTTGGAAGATGCAATGTGCAAAATTTCATAGAAATGACTGGATTTAGTTGTATAAACTTTGGACATTGCACACCTGACGTTTGGACGGGAATAGTTAATCTTTTAGGAGGGACTTAAAGACTTGGAAAAGTTCGCCCTTGTTACCCATGAAAATGGTTTTCTATGGGTCTTAAAATTAAAATAGAAGATGAAGATATATCTAGTGTCGTCTCAGAATGCTGCCAAAGCTTTGCATTTGTCACTGGTGAGGCGCATTCATCATAAACCAATTATATTTTGATTTTTACCTCTGCACCACTTTGTTATTTTCTTAAAATTGAAGTCCTCTGCATGTCAAATATTTTAAGAGTTACATTTGCATGTTTGTTCTTCATCCCTAAATAGTGATGAGTGAATATGGTAGTTTGTTGATGACAATAGTAGTAACGGAATCATGATGATGATAATGACAAAGTTTAGTGAGCTAAAATAGGATTATTATCACTAAATACCCTGAGTTCAAGGGTAAATTACAAAATATACAATTTTCCGAAAGTGGACACTCGTATCTAATTTATGAAAAAATTCTCACATTCCCCCAACGTTAGGTTTCCGTGACCCTAACTAACAATTTTTGCTGATATGACCATATTGTATTCTGAAAACATCAATACTACTCTTGAAACATATTTTGACACTAAATACGTACTCTATATGTATATCTCTATCTTCCTATTTCTACTTCTATTTCATCTATCTCGTTCTCTCTTTCTTTTCCTCCTTCACTCTCATTTTTTCCTCCCCTAATCTCCAAGCAGTGCCGTTTTTGAAGAGATTTGTTCGAGGATTATAAGAATTCTGAAGCGGCAACAAAATTTGAGTAGCATGTGTGTAGATTTGTATATTTGTGCTTGTTTGTTTGTTTCGTGCATAGATCTGCACAATTTGTTAGTGTGTGCATGGATGTATGTGTCTGAGTTTGCCTTAGATCCGATTGTGGAGGTGGACGTTTGTGATGACGATGTAGGATTATGGTGGCTGCTGGCTTCGGTTGTTCGTGGTGGTGGTGTTATGGTGGCTGGTGATGGTCGTGTGTGTCGCAGTGGTTGTTAGGGGGATGATGATATGTTGGTGGGGCTGGCGTTGAAGAGGGCAGACCAATATATGTATATGGCGTAGTGACTTGGTGGTGCTTTAGTGGAGGATATGGTGGCGGTGGCGGGTTAGGTCAAGAGGGTCAGTGGTGGTGGTGACGGTGGTGGGTTAGGTCAAGAGGGTCAGTTGTGGTGGTGTCGTGGTGTGGTTGATGGTGTCAAATATTTTAAGAGTTACATTTGCATGTTTGTACTTCATCCTTACATAGTGATGAGTGAATATGGTAGTTTGTTGATGAAAATGGTAGTAATGGAAGCATGATAGTGACAAAATAGGATTATTATCACTAAATACCCTGAGTTCAAGGGTAAATCACAAAATATACAGTTTTCAGAAAGTGGACACTCGTATCTAAAATGTGAAAAAATTGTATCACATTCTCCCAACATTAAGGTTCCGTAACTCTAACTAATAATTTTTGCTGCCGTGACCATATCGTATTTTGAAAATATCAATATTATTCTTGAAACATATTTTGACACTAAATGTGTATTAAGGTCACTTGTTGTGGTTATGATTGGCAGTGTTAGGATCGTGCGGTGGTTGTAGTTGGCCATGTTAAGGTCGTGCAATGGTTGTAATTGGTGGTGTTAAGGTGGAGCTATGATGGTTGTCAATGATGGATGATGTGATGGTGGTAAAGTGTGAGAGAAATGAAAGAAAAAAGTAAAAAAGGGCAATTGTGTCTTTCTACAAGATTTTAAAAACATCATCACCATTATGTCTAGTCAATAATAATAAGCGCTATTATGGCAAAATATTGTCCTCGACTGTAACGACCTTAGTAATATTATCCTTAAAAATATGGTACATCTTCTCTTGGGCCAAAAAAAAAAAAAAAACAAAGGTAATTCTCCTCAAGTAACTCCAAACATGTTTTGTACTTATGCATTTGATTTCAACAATAAGCTTACGTAAATGTTATACTCCGTAATTAGTTGTAACATTTACTTGAATATGTAAAGCATGACATACACTCTCTAATAGATTAAACTTATTAGAGCAAGTGGAAACTTTAAATGATATAAGAGTTCTCGTTGCATGAGGTTTTGAGTTCGATTTTTTCACTTGCATATTTTGGTTATGCTTTAACATGGTGCAATATGCATTTTTTTTATTTGCACATTTGGTGTTGTGCACATTGATTTGTCTCTCCATGTGGAAGCAGAAATTTGCACGTGAACGAGAATGTAAAAAGCATAATATACATTGTTAGATTTATCCTCTAACGTCATCTCAACCAACCTTCACGCCCTTGTTGCCGCTCACTCGTTGGATATGCATTGCCATGTAGCTATCTTTGTGCGCGCCTGTGTGTGCTGCTATTAGGCACGACGATGATTGGTTTGTTGTGAGGGTGATGGTGGTGGTTAGAGCGGACCACCCCCATGACCGGGGGGGGGGGGGGCCCTGGCACCCCTCAATATTTTTGAAATTTTTTGTTAGTTTCTTAGATTATTGATAAACATATTTAAAGTACTTATAAAAATGCCATTATATTGTAACACTAATTTATTAGGACTTCATTTTATTGTAATTTTTTTTTACTCTTTGTGCCTTGTCATAGTCTTTATATTTGTCATTTTTTTTGTTTTATCTTCATTTTTTCAATCTCAAATTCTAAATCTCCAGATTACCAAAAAACAAGAATAGATTAAGGTCACTTTCTTTGTTTTTTTAGTTTAAATTCTTATAGACTTACACATGACTAATGTACTTATACAATCAATAATCACATTAGTAATATATTTATACAGTAAGAGTTAAGTTTTTTTCATACAAAATTGGCAATTTATCATTAACTAGCCTTAGCAAGTTAAGTAAATCACTATGTATAGTGAAAAAAATACTATTGATAGTCAAATTGAACAATCTAGTTTGTATTTAACGTATATTTAGTAGTGATGCTAATTATAATGTATTTTTTTTATTCATGTGTTATGTGAACTTGAAGCTTCTGAATTTTTTTATTTTAGCTATCAAATTTTTTTCATGATTTTTTGACACCTCCCAATTAGACTTTCTAGATCCATCCCTGTGGTGGTTGTAGTGTATGACAGTGAAGGTGGAGGGGTCCATATAGAAATGAAGATAAGTTCGGCGGCGATTCTAAAAGGCAAATTAATTAGGATTAAGAAATGGACACACGACTACATGAGAACTTTCTTTTGGTGCCTTTCACATCAAAATGGTTATATAGCAAGAGATTGCTTATTGGTTTGGATAAAAAGCGAATCACAGAGTCTGAATCCTTGGTACGGAGAGAAATGAAACTCTGGTAAAACTGTATTTATATAGTAGACAAATTCTTTATTCGAAAACAACAGCAGCTTAAGAAACAAGCTAAGCATAAGGACTCTAGAAACTTTTGACCTAAATTCTTCACTTCCGAGCAAAGGAATTGACTTGAGATTGTCAACGTTGAATTTCCGGAACAAACAATGGGAAACCATGCACCTTAATGTACACATTTTGATGGGTACGAATGCAAACATTTTGCACCAGCACTCCCAACCAACCCATCTGCTCTGCTGTTGCTATAGAATAGTCCGTATTTTGTGTCCCATAACACCTTCTTTAACTAGGAAAATGCATGCCTCACCTGTGCAACCACGCTTCAAATAAACAATCACAATGGGTTTGATCCGTTCTGATCTTCTAGACGTATATCAAGAGTTGACTTCACATGAAGCAAAATAAATGGGTCTTGTTATTTAGTTCTTCCGGTGATTAACCAAATTTTGTGTCATTTGGAAAAAGAAATGTTGTTGGTACGAACAATTTTTGCATGTTATCCTGGTCTTAAGAAAATAACTGCAACTCATGTATAACGCAAAATTAATAATCTTTTAAGTTATTTGATGACATGATCCAGTACCATCATTCCTTCGATGAAAGCTCTTCTACTAACAATTTTACCGATAATTCTTAGTTGTATGTTTTTAGTCTTACTAAAAAAAGTCAAAAAAAATTTTAACAACCATTAATTATCACAATACATAATTTTGTCTTTCAATACGTCAGGGAGCCACACTTTTCCTATTTCCACACCATACGAAGCACACAGCGGCCATCATTAATAGTGTACCATGTACATGGCCCTTCCAACATTTCAAAACTAAGGAAGCGTTTGAAATCACTTCCATTTTTTTGTTTTCTGTTTTCAAAAAAATTAAAATCAAAACCAGTTTAGTTATTTATTTATTTTTTTTACAAAAAAAAATAGGTCTTTAATTACCCAGTTTTTATTTTGAATTTTTTCTTTGGTGGTGATTTGCGGTGGTGGTGGGGGGTGGCGGTGGTCGCCGGCGACGGGCGGTGGCTGTGGTGGTGGGAGGTGGTGGTGGTCTCAAAATAAAAACAAAAACTTAAAATCCAAAACTCATAAATGGGAGTTTTCAAAAATAGTCATGTTTTAAAAACTGATTTTCAAAACTGAAGAAAAAAAAAACGAAAACTGTGTGTCAAACACGTTTATTTTTTCCAGTTTACAAAATTGGAGAAAAAACTGAAAACGGAAAGTTCATCTGATTTTGTCACTACTGGTGTAATGAGCGTTGACTATAAACTCTATTTTAAAAAAATTTGAAGTACACAAGTCCAAAGTAATAGTGAAAACATCATCTCTCGAGTAAGAAAACTTGTAGAGTAGTGTTAACTCAACTGGTGATAGATCGGCCTTGAAGCTTGAAAAAATTATTGATGGATTTAGTATTACTTGAACAAAAATCACAACATTTGGTCATTCTGGTAATCTAATAATCAATGTCAAACAAGTCTTTAACAAGAAGCAATGGATAACATCACTAAACTCCCAAAGTTTTGAATACGGAGTAAATTACAGGGAAAGAAAGTTTTCACAAAGTGAACATGCGTATTCAAAATTTTTAAGAAATTGTATTTGATTCTCCTAACGTTAGGGTTTTGTAACCTTAATTAACGATTTGGCTAACGTGAGTATTTTGTATTTTAAAAATATTAGTACTACCATTAAACATTTAAGTACGTATAAATATGTAACACTCTCCTTCCTACTTCTCTTTCTTTCTTCTTTCTCTACAACTCACCGACACACCAAAGCGAACCACCAAGGCACCCCCAACACTATATCTTCCACGACCAACGACTATGGTAGCACCCAACACCACCAACACCCTTGTCATCACATATCGCGCCACCACCATATTCTTCGCAACCGGCCACCATGGCACCACCACGACACCACCTAACACCACCAACCACCCTTTCAATCACACAAATGCACCTCTATTACCTCCACCCACCAACCATGGTTGCCATTACCGGACTAAGAATTATCAAGAAACAGAGCATCAAGAAAAACAAAAAGGTCCAATATGTGACGCAAACACAAGATAGAGAGCAGTGTCTGTATGCATAGATTTATGCGCGCGCGCGTGTGTGTGCACGCGTGCATGCCCCTTATCTATGTGCATGTGAATGTGTGGGTGCCAATCTCTCGGTGTGTGCGTGGGTGTGTGGGCTTCTCTGTGTGTGCGCCAATTTGTATGTGTATATGTGCGTGCACATTGATCTTTGCGTGTGTGATTTTGTGTGATTTTCATGTGGTGACAGTGCTTTATAGTGTGACGCTTATCATGGTTTTGGCGTGAGAGAGAGAAAGAGAGAGAGGGGCAGGGAATGAGAGGAAAGCATGAGGAGAAGAGATAGTGTGGGTTGTTCAATTGGTGGCTGGTGGTGCGGTTTTGTGGTGGTGCTATGATGGTTGTTAGTGACAGAGGACAGTGGTAGTGGTCGGAGAATGAGAGAAAAAGAGAGAAAAAAGGCAATTGTGTCTTTTCATAAGAACACTAGCTTTAACTCCGTGTGTTGCACACGGAAACAGTATATTACGATTATCAAAGTATTAAACTATATAAGAAGAATTTGTTTTCACCTCATGTTTGTCGCCGAAAAACTTAAAATTGTAGTACTTCATAAGAGTAATATAATGTTGCTCTTAAACCAATTATACAAAAAAGCACCACTAAACATTTATTCTTTAATAAAATATGAGACTTTTCTTCTTTGAAATTGAAGTAACATCAATAGTAATAATCTAATTTTTAAACGGGTAGATTTTCGTGCCAAAGATAAGGAAAAAAGAGCAACAGATAGAACACGCATTTGAGTATGGAAGGAGAAAAATATAATTCCTAATTTGAATATCAAATTTGAGAAATAAATTGACTATAATTTAGAGTCGATTTAGTGATTGGTTTATAAAACTAATTGTAAACTCGTATTGTTAAAAAATTATAAGTATTGTATATCATAAATAAAAACAAAGAAAGTAAAAACGTTGGAGATATTAGCAATTAGTTAACAAACTGAAATGTAAGGCTTTTTACTTTAAATTAAAACCATCAAATTAGCTTCGGTTATGTGCAAATGGCATTAGTGAAAGTATATTGTTGTCAAAATTTTAAAGTGAAGTGGAGATAAAAGAAGTATCCATGTCTGCAAAATTAGATTAAAAAAGAGACATACGAGGTATTGACGTGATTTGTGTGTGTGTGTGTAAGAGAGAATGAGGTAGGAGATAAAGCAAGAGAAAAAGTAAGCGGTAACTGAATAACATTCTTTCAGCTCTAACTTTCATATATATATATATAAAATTAGATTTCTTTTTAATCAAAGAGCAAGTGTGTTATGATGACAAAACATAATTCTCAATTCTAATTTATCTTTCAGTTTAAAGAATTTAGTGATATTATTCCTAAAAATAGCAGTTACCAAAAAGTATTCACCAAACGAACTTGAATGACTTAAATACGGGACAGGACATTTGGGTTCAACCACTAACGAGACTTCACTGGTTTGACTTTGAATCCCCACAATGAATGCGTAATTATTAGGATAATAATAACTAGTACGATACGAACCTAGGTCCCAAGTCCTAACACAATTCTGAGGTCCATATCACAATTACAAAAAGTTTATTCATTCCCCAACATATGGGCATAATTGAAATTAGGGTAAATTACACTAAAACCCCCTGAGGTTTTACATAATTACACTCCACTACCGCTATCTTTAAAAATTACACTCCACCCCCTGAGGTTTGTACCCGCATTACACACAACTACACAGATTTAACGGGTCGTCCAACTCCGTGAGGAGATTCCCTAACACACTCTTTTATGCAATTTTCATACCCAAAATACCCCCTTTTGTCCTTTACTCCCTTGTGTGATCTTCTTGTAATGTGGGTTTTTACATAATTTCAGCCAACTCCACAGCAGCTTCTTCCCTTCCTCCACCTTCTACTCATACCCTTTTATCCCTAAAGTAAAATCAGACCCATCAATTTAAGGGGTAACAATGTCTTGGTCAGAAAGTAATGAAGAGTGGTTGGATCTAAGGTTTAGGTACAAGAATTGTTGGTGTAGAAAGAGGGCAAACTTGAGGATTGTTGAATCTGATGAGAAGCCAAGTAAAGGTAAGCTCAATTGCCTTCACAAAATGGCTGCGAGCATATAATCTGTAGTTCTCAGCAAAGCTCTTGTGCTGCACAACAAACCCACGCCCTGTGGCTCGATACTTGGCACCCCCGTGAAGAATTGTCCTACCAAAAAAATGTGTTCGCGTTCCCATCGAGAAAGTGTAAAAAATTGAAGCCAATTGCACAGTCATTGTCAAAAATTCCCAGACTGCTGGAAGGAACCCATGCTCAATAGAGTTCTCCATAATCATTGGGAGGGCAGTGAACACGCCAATCTGGATAATGAACTGCTGATTCAAAATCGCACCAAAGGCTTTATTGCTTTTACTGTTGTCCATGGCTGCCCCCTCGACACCACTGAGTGCGAGATAAAGGCGGCCCCATAGAAATGCATAAACCATGACTACCACCATCATTGTGTTAAAGAAGAACCCCACGGTAGTGAAAAAGAACGAAAGCATACGAAAGAAATCAAGCCTATGGCCAAGCCTATAAAAATCTCTGCTCAATAACTGCTCACCATTCCCACTTGCAACCTTGGCCTCAAACATAGAGATCTGGTTCAAGCCAACATCCCTTCCCTTACCCACTTGTATATACTCATGATGTGTCACATTGCCACCTCGAAGGGTGCAATTGAATCCAGCAAATATATCCTCATTGCATATTAATTACTCTTGAAGCCTTACTGATCCCACCCCGAGTCAAGAACCAGAACTTGTCGAAAACATCTGAATGACCATAGTGCATCCGCACCTTCAGAGGATTTACAAGAACACGCTGGCCCAGGTCACAAAACTCATCTCTAGGGCAGACATAAACCGAGCAAGTGACGAAACAGAGCCTGTAAAGATATTTTCACGAACTCCCAAAATGGTTGGCCTCCTGATACCATAATAGGTTTTAAATTCCTCTAATAAATTCCGCATCTTCAGTGCCTCCTCAAAATAGAAGTCTTGGTTCATGTCAATTGTCTGTACTGCATCACCCCTCGTGAAGATGATAGCATGGTTTTGATTCTCCGGTTTACCCTCCCCCAGTTTCAAAGGCCCAGGCAACCTAATGCGGTATATTTCTACTTCTTGCTTCAGTAGCTGATCATACTTCACCAGAACAGAGTAGTACTCCACCTCTTCTCTCCCAAAGCGAAACTCATCCACATAAGCAACTCGAAGGGCTTCGTTGTTTTTCATCAAGTATAAAATTTCCTCGGCACGAGACTCTCCATTCCCTTTCTGATAACCATACATCTGGCAGGCAACCACGTATGTAAATTTCATCATAGCACTCCCAAACTCATGCCCTTTGAGCAAAATACTCACACCACTACTTGTTCAGCTGAGATTTCGAGAAGCTACTGGCATACGCGAACCTAGCCCACTGCTCCTTCTCTGCCAACCTGTTTTTCCTCCTCCCCGAGAAGAAGTTTCCCTCCAATTCCCAAGAACAGGTTTTCCCTCCAAAATCTCAAGAAAACCGTAGGAGGGCATTCATGTCTTTTTGCATTCCAACGTTAACACCGTAAGAGAAAAAGTTTTTTTTGAGCGAAGTGTAATTTTTAAAGATAGCGGTAGTGGAGTGTAATTATGTAAAACCTCAGGGGGTTTTAGTGTAATTTACCCTTGAAATTATGTACTAGAAATTGAACATTTAATGGAAATTACTCTCGATATTTAAGATGGAATAACTATATCGAGAGCAATGGGTGCTCTCATACATATTATAGGGTGGTCGACTTTATTGGTTCAAATCCGTAGTTCTATCGTTAAATTCTTCATTTTGTATGTAAGTTAATCAATTTATCAAAAAAGTAATACAACGAGTAAAACACATGAACCAAAACAGGAATCGCCAAAGGCATTGTTTCAACGCCAACGTCTCCCTGCAGTTGAGAAACTTATAAGAAAAACTGAAATATTAACAAGTACAAGAAGCTAAAACCTACACTGATTTAGAATGATATTAGTTTTTGTTAATTACTCCATAGGCTAGATGTAATTTTTACTTCTTGACAATGGAGACAAGAATTGTGTAGGTGGTCTGATTGTGAAAAACATTTTTTTTTCGATGGACGAAAGTTTATGAGTAACTTAAAAGATAAATACTTATAATAGGTAATAATTGTTCAATCTCCTAACATCTTTAATTATAACAGAGTCAAACATACGTTTTGCAACAACCTAAACTCATGAGTTACCATAAAAAAGAAACCTTATCTCCTGAACTAATGCTGAATAGATCGAATTAGGCTTTGTTAATTTTTTTTACTCACAGTCATGGTTTTGTTTTTCATACCGAAAAGGCTTAAGTCATCAATTTGCCAAGCGCAAGATGGGAAGTGAAAATTAAAAGATGGTGGTTTTCAAACACTAATATCGTGCTTTACAAACATCATCGTTGACACTTTTTATTGTACAGAAACACAATGTTTTAAAAGTGGAGCGTAAATATATTTCTTAACTTTTTACATAATATTGATTGTAAAAAAAAATAAGAGTGACAGCAGAGAAAAGCACGAACGCTCCTAAATACGACCTTCTGAAGGCAAAGAGGTGTGAAAACATAAAATTAAAGCAAACAAATAAAAAATATTATTTAATAATCGAAAGTTAAGAGTAATGCAAGTAATTTATTGTTTTATATTTTACTTAAGTTAGTCGTAATTAATTTAGGTACTAAAATTATTATTTATATCAAAATAAGATATTTTTATAAGATCAATATCTTTTTTTTATCTCACGATATGTGATACACTTTTAAAACTTTATGATATATATAAATCGGTCCGAATTTAATAATTAAAACAGGAGTGACAACTGAAGGCACGGAAGCTCGTAATTACGACCCTCTTTACACAGCAGATCTTGAGGACCAAGGCAAAGGTGTGAAAACATTAAATTAAGACAAGCGTGGCATCACAGATGATGTGTACTGTGTTTGACATTGAATAACCCAACCCGACACCTCAACACTTCAACGGCAGCTGCCGCACATGAATTAAAAGAGACAGCTTTCTAGATGACGACCAGGTTCACACGTGCAGACGATGCGTGCGGCGGCCACTCTCATTGAACACCCGTACCGCGTGAATCGCGTAAAAGGATGAAACCCGCAACAATGCAAAAAGAACAACGTAAGAGGTCAAAAGTCGTTTTCTTCGCCCAACGTGAACGCGCATGCACTTTCTCGTCCCCTTCCCAACCTCCCTCCCCCCTTTCCCTCTCACTTTCCCTTCTTATTTCTTTCCTCATTTGGAAATTTTAAACGATAAATAATTATCGCTCTCATTTTCATTTCCTTCCTTATTTCTTTTCTCATTTAAAAAATTTAGCTAAAATTTGAGTGGTGAAAAGATCATACAATTTTCTATACAGCAACACATAATAGTCGCTTAATATATTTAGTAACTTTTAAGTAGTGATGTTTCGCTGTAAATATTTACAAGATTATTATATTAACAATGTTTAACGAAAATTAATAATTATTATAAATTAATAATGTAACAGAACCGCAATTGCAGCTAAAATCTTTTATTTGAATATACGGACAAAATCATATGCTATAGTTTAATCACGTTGAAATTTCGACCCTTTAGCTACCCTACCAGAATTGAATACGTAACCCCCTCACTACTAACTACCCATATATAAATCAAACATGTCGTGTAACCATTCCACATCTCAAACCTATCCACACATTTTAAGACTCGCCGGATTAAGGAGTATGCAGGCACCAAGTTCCACTGACGATCAACTCAGAGGCGTCGCCGCCGAACTTAGCGACGACTTGAGCGAGCGGCTGAAATTGATACCAGCCGAAGGTGATGAAAACGGTGAACTGGAGTTGAACGGCGACGTACCGGAGGAAAGCGAGGAAGAGGATGACGACGACGACGAAGATGATGATGATGATTTTTCGTTCGTGTTCACCGGTCCGGATTCGTCGCCGATATCGGCGGAGGATATGTTCTCCAACGGCGAGATCCGGCCGATTTTCCCGCTGTTCAACCGGGATCTGCTGTTCGCCGGCAGTGATGACCAGTTACCGGAGGCGCGATTGCCGCTACGGCCGCCGGTGAATAAGGTGTTCATCGAGGCGGCACCTCACCCCTCGTCGTCTTCGTCGGACGGAGTTGCCGCCGGGCCATACTGCGCGTGGAGTAAGAAGGAGGATCCGGAAGTCTCGCCGGAGATGTCCAAGAAGAGCAACTCCACCGGATTTTCGAAGCTCTGGCGGTTCAAGGACCACTTCAACCGGAGCCACAGCGACGGCCGTGACGCCTTCGTGTTTCTGAACAACTCGACGGCCGCGCCGGAGAAGAGTCCCGTCAAGAATCTGGCCGGCGAGGAGAAGAAAGTGGCGGGAGAAGTCAAGGCCAACGCCAACGCGAAGCCGAAGGGGAAGAAGGCAGGAAAGCGGAAAACGGCGTCGTTGACGCCTCACGAGGTGTATTTGAGGACTCGGGGATCGGATGATCGGCGGCGGTCGTACCTTCCGTATAGGCCGGAGCTGGTCGGGTTCTTCACTAACGTTAACGGGGGATTAAGCAGGAATGTACACCCCTTCTAAGCACAAAATCACATAATTTTGTTCTTTCTTTCTTTCTTAAAAATATGTAATCTGTTTATGCAGAGTTATTCATTAGATTCTTTTATGTACCTACGACATTTGTGTAGCCGTGAAGCTCTGTAAATTCTAGGTGCGAAGCCTTAATTAAATAGTTTGTAAGAATTAATGAACTTGTTTTGGTTTTGATTTGTAGTTTGTGCAAAAATTATAAGAGCCGATACGAACTTAGGTCATAATAGTGTAATTCTTGATTGCGTTGGTTTGAAATGGCGTTGTAGTATAATATTTGTTAAACTTGATTGTATGTTTATATAAACTCTTACCGTTAACCGAACTTATTTAATAAATAAACAGAAAAAGGAAAAAACTGGTTGCGTGCAATGTGAAAGAAGATGTGATTTAGGAGTCGGTAAAGGTCGACAAAAGATGGCAGAAAACAGGCCCACCTTGATTGACACGACCAATAAATCTCTGGGACCTGGGGGCCGTATTATTTGTGTGGCATTACTCGAACATAAAAGGGTACGTCAGATGGTCCTTGCCACTCGCTGCAAAGCATACCACTCTTTCAAGTTGCAAATTTCGAACAAGTTTCATGGTCATGCACATGGCCTGCACTTCCCTGCAGCTTTCTTGACGGTTGGCTTTATTGATCACCTAGTTTTAAGTCAAAGTCCAAAAAACCATACCAAAGATTACGTGCAAGAAATATTCACCGGATGTTGTCGCCGCCACCAATATTACGATAGTAACTCCATTCTCACTAAAAACACTGCATCCCTCACCGTCCCTGACCACCCATCCTTACATCAGCGTAGCCAACTCCATCTCTACCACCACCATTGCCTTGTCTCCAGTAGCGGAGGCAGCGGGGGGCACGTGCCTACCTGCTGCCTCCTTCTCTTTTGTTTAACCATGGCAGATTGACACCATTCTTTCACTGCTTCAGAAATGGTGGTAGATGGTGATGTCCAGCAGTCCAGATGAGGGGGCCCCTTAAGGAGAGAGAGAGAGAGAGAGAGAGGAAAAACAAGTGGATGGGTTTTAAGGTGGTAGTTGAAAGGGTGGGTTTTAGAGGATGGATTTAAATGCTAAAATAAATTTCACCTATTGATTAAATAATGGTCATGATTTTTAGAAAGAGCTCCATATTTTTAATAATGACACTAATATATGATGATATGATGAATGAGCACAACAAATAGACATTTTACTGAAAAAATACTCCTAAAATGCGACGTTTGCTAAAATACCTAGAAAAATACGTCACTTAATAAATTATAGTACTTAAATTAGGAGATTACAGTAAAAAACTCATTAAAAAGAATGTTACTCAAATAAACGTCATAAATAAACCCTTTATACTATATTTTGTTAACGCAACTCCAATATTTGTCTTTGTAGTCGTCTCAATTTTTGTTCTTTGAATATTGGCTCTTGGGTATAGTAAATTTGAATAACTTATTACGGAGTATAAGACTGTCTCTTGATCTCTTTATTCTTTCATATTAGCTGACGGATCATGTGATCGACAAAAGGTGGGAGGGACACAAAAATTAGAAAGTTTATGCTAATCCAGTAAAATGTAGTTAGGTGTAATGTGGAATTAAATTGACACACAAATTTTTAGGTTAGTCTTTGATTTACTAGGGGTCGAAAGTGAGTGCATGAATTTGCTACTTATAAAATTACATGTAATTTATTCATGCATTTTCGACCTACGCTTGATTGTGTTGTCTGTTTTTTGAGTTTATATATTGTCACAATAGTTAGGCTTATGATTTAATTTCCTGTTGTGTATGAGGTGCCCACCCCGTGTACGGTTTCTGCCACCCCCATTGCCTGTCGCCGACGTCTTTACCACTATACAATCACCACTTTGACAAAATCCATGAACACAACCATCACAATCACCTTGCAATATGCCGTTGCAATCACCGTCACTACCACAATCACCGCCACAAGCAACACAAAGCCATTACCTTACAACCGCCACCATACTCACCTATAATCATCATTTTCTTGCAATTCAACAGTACAAAAATAACATTTCGTAAATTTTAGGAAAGTTGATAAGCTTGTAAATTGAAACAAGTTCAAGCATTGGGCATAATTTTATCAAGCATGCCGACATGCGTTTTCAAAGCTATGAAAACTATTGCTCACAATTTTCAACGCTACGAATTCAACACTTGAATTGCGATTTTAACAAACACTCCCTGCAACTATATAACCTTATCTCACGCAAATACGTATCGAGGGTAAATCACATCCGGTTCCCCTGAGATTATGTTCTAACACACTCGCTTCCTTTCCATTTTGAGAATTTACACTAGCACCCCTTCACGTTTAGATTGGAGTATCAACTTTCCCCCCTTCGGCATCTTTTAGTTCATTTAATCATTAGTGAATATGAATACCCGAGAACACCCTTCCCAATATATAATTCTGAAACCCAAGTCCACTGGTCTATGGTGGCTTCATGATGGTGGGTTTGTGGCTGGTCTAGGAGAGTGACTTGGGCTTATCTAGAGCCTCACTTGAAGCTTAAACTCTGAGTTGCAATAGCTTTTTCTAAATGGGCACTTGGGGGCAGTTCTTGAAAAGCCTATATTCTGGATTGGGCTACAGTTCAAAATTCGGGCTACAATATCTACCAACATAGCCGCATGGGATTGAAAGGGTTGCTTCGGCTCAAGCAAGGTTAGGACCCAACCCTTTGCAACCCTGCTCATTGAGGCAACCGATAACGTGGCCCATATTAACTCTCCTTTCGCTTTCCTTTTATCCAAATTTCCCCTGCAGAAAACCTGCCCTTATTCTTTCACTTTGTCCTTTCATCAAGGTTGCCAGTAACCCAAGATTCAGTGGTTCACCTGTGTTCCCCACATAGCATTCCTCCATCCCACCCCACCCCAATCCTCCGGTAGCGGTTGAAGCCCATTTTTGCATTCAAAAGCTACATTCACTAACCGGGTACTCTTTGTCTCTCTGCTCCCTCTAACTGTTACACATAAGGCTAAAGGGTTCGGCCTATATCTTTCAAAATATATGCACAATTTTGCATTAGTTGACGTATATGGTCCATGAAGTAGGCAATGTCTTCAGAACTTGTTTGAACAGTTCCTTATTGTACAGTGTGTTCTGACTCTTTACATCCTTAAACTGGTTTTGCCTCATAAAGTCAGCTCGTGGCATTTAGAAGAGTTGTTATTGACTTGCTTGGATGTCGGCTGTTTTTGTGTTTGAACAGAGACTGTTCGAATTGTTGCATTTGACCGAAAGCAAATGCTTTAATGCAAATGTAACTTGTTGCATTTGACGGGAATCCAGTTGTTAAAGATAAAATAGAAACATCCCTCAACTTGCCCTGAAATTGCTTTGTTATAGTAATCAGTTCTCTGCGTAGCAGGCATGGCACTAGATAGCATTGATGTACTCGAAGCCCATAGGCACAAGTTGGTATTTGAGAAACTCAAGAAAGCTCGGGCTTAGCCATTCCCCGGCCTCTGTTGAATTAGCCACCCGTCAACCGAGGAATTGGCAATTTGGCATTCCCTCCAATAAGAAGTTCCCTTCCCAAACTGTTTTAGAAAGGGATAAGATTACCATTTTGCGCGATATCAGCGATATCACGTGGTTGTGATTTAACGCAAAGTCAAGTTGTACGTACGGTGTCACGTAGTTAATTATAACATTGAACATCGAATATTTATCGGTAAAAACTTAAATGAATTGTTTGAAACAGCTGACTACTTTCAGCGGCGCCATTGCTCCTAAATCCTAATAGAGATAGAGTTATCGTTATCTATCAACTAGTTTCAGCAACTATCAAACATTATTCTTCTCTGTTTTAGGTGCAGCAGGTGAAGAGTGTACTGTCAGAGTAGCATGGCCGTAAAACTGAAGAAGTGCATGATGCTATGTTGTTATTCAAATCCCGAGGTAAGAGATCTGACCAATCCTGCTATCTGCTGCATTAGCAATTCGTTAGTCTAACATTCTTGGTCCTGTGGCATTTATGTTCTTGCATGAATTGTGATAATCAGTGATAAAACCAAAAGTCACTCAACTAACTTAGTGCGTATGATTAATCAACCAATAGGGTGTTTATTTTGAATGGCTGGACGAGATCGATAACCTCGAATACATTTCCAAGACTGAAGTTTTTGGGATCATGTGGCAGCATTCCAAGGGGTAGTCCTACTCACCATTATGGGATTATATTAATCCCGGAGTTCTTATGTATGACATCTAACCACGTAACCACGGTAAGTTGAAGTACGTCAGTCAAGTTAAAAACATAGGTATTGGCGGTAGTACTGAATTACATTCTTTTTTTTTTTCTTCTTTTTTCGGGATATTTAGCTTTCAATGACAATTTAGAGAGTCAGATAGGTGGAGCTTCTTACAATCTTACCTAATAAGTGCTTGATAGGAATAGGCCAAATAATTCCTAAAATACCTTTCATAAGACATTTTCCATCCCTTTATTTTTAATATGTAACCGTTTCGAATATAGCACTTTTCATAGTGACGGATGACAATAATTTTACCGCTAAAAACTTTAATTTTTTTTCCATAGTGACGGACGTCAATATATATATAGACACACATGCGCGCGAGCGCGAACTATCTTTGCACTCAACTTCTTAACATGTACACTCTACCTTTCTGTTTGACTAAAAGAAAAATATTGTCCTATCTCTTGTCAATTCAAGTGCTCTTTTAAGTTGATAGTATTATCCTTTGGATACAATACGTAGCGCAGCACCTAAGAGTAATAGTAACAAATTACAAATAATTATGGAGGCGAGCTGGAGTATAACAATACCGAGTATTTTTCTTCTACAGTAAACCAACGTGGTTATATGTATCGAAACGTGGAGTACCGAAGGGTATTTAGCTAACAAAATTTCCTGAGGTCCCCTCCTTAGGTAATAGGCATCCATGTAGTTATTCATTCACTTACTTTGTTTTGATGGTTCGATCTTCGATGGTATTATAGGCCAGTTTTGTATACATTGTCAAACCACATAATCACGAATGGGTCGAAGGCCGATCACCCATTCTCGCATGAAGTTTCTTTCTTGCGATTTGACTTCTATGAAACTCGAGCCAGCAATCTCAAGGATAGTTCCTGAAAAACCCTTCACCAGTTGAACTACTCCTTAGAACTAATTCACTTGCATCTTTCGATGAAAGTAACTTTCAGCCCTGGCAAAGCAAATAAAGAAATCAAATCTTCCTATGTTGGCTTAGCTCAATACATGGACCTCTGCTTGATTCAAAAAGTTGACCTCTTTGTCTTCAATATGATCATTATAAAAGTTGCGGGAAATTTTGGGTACTTGTTAGATTACTACCATTCATCTTCTTGGCAAGTCGTCCAACGCAAAAGTCTTCAGGAGGCCCCAACGTAGTGTTCGGCTGGGGTAGACAACTTCTGGACGGGTTAATAGTAGATATGAAAGCAACCTTTAATCAAACATTCCATGTGAATTTATCTTCCCAGAACCATAATTACTGCCTTAGCAGTAACCTAATTTTCAATCTCGTGTAACACACACGGAATAACTTACTTGATGAACTGAAGTTCTTTAGGTTGCACCCGCAAAAAAACTGCTACAATGTATTGAAACATGTGAAATAATGGTTGAGAAGCCATATCAATTGAGATTACGAAAGTTAGAAATAAGAAGAAGTTAGACTAGAGCTATATGTTATTTTTGTATTCTGTATTACTTATCTGTTATCATTTCTTTCTATATGAATCGCTAGTGGTAAGTTATATATCAAAAATGAATAATACAGTTTTATTTGATTTAAGTAACCGAAACCAATTAACAAGTATATACACTACGTTGCACATATTTTTTCCCCTGAATCTATAGTAGTAAAAAGCTTTGAATAAATTTAGAAATTTGTGTATCAGCTGCATACTGGTTTAACCGGTAAAACCTTATATACGTCGAATCAAATGACGTGAGATCGATTTTGGTTGGCACCAAAGAACGCAAGGAACTAACCTTCATTCTACTCTATATCGCTAAGCCTTGGTGACCACCTTCAAAGGCCGAAAAAGTGGCGAGGATGCAATTAAAACAAAAACAATGGACAAATAAAGATTTTGAGAGCGGAGAAGCACTGAATTTGGACCTCAGCTTCTTGTTGCACATTGGACGCATATGGTTCGGCATGTAAGTCATCATCCACAAGTTGACGTTACAAGCTAGCTCATGGTCCACACGTTGCCCTCAATAAGTAAAGATACGCACAATTGAAAGCGAGAGCGTGCAAGGTCTCGCAAGTGATGGCCAATTAACCAATTTGGTGCTTGTGTTGTCCTTATTACCATGTGATGAGATGGGGATTGATCTTGTCTCTTGATCATTCCAAAACATTATTCTAGGTCTAAGCTGATCCCTAGTCTCTTAAGGGAGAAGCCGAAGGAAAAAAAAATTATCACTTTAATGTGATTTCAATTGGTGAGGACGCGTTCGTCTAAGCATTTTATATTCATCTTTTGACTTTTTGTTTTCACTTGTTTTTATATCGTGTGTTCTTGTGTTGAACGCAACAAGGAAAGAGAGAGACAGACATTCGCGGTGCTAGATTTTTTTTCCTCTTCTTGTTGATACGGGTTGTAATCGATCGAAAAATTGTGAAAACATTTACTTGGTATTTTCACATTTTGTACTGTTTGGATCAATTTTTTTCAGAACACAAAAGCATATCATTATAAACGAACAACTAACTGAATTTTATCATCATTACAAATGCAAAAAATAGAAAACCCTCAGACTTTCTTGCTCTACGTTCATAATTCTTGCAATAACTTATAGATTTGTGATCGTCAAACTCATAAAAGGTCTACATAATTGTTGTTTGTGCTTCTCTAGCTACTTCCATTGTTGCTCCCCAGCTTCATTATGAGAAGCTCACTAAGCTCTTAGTAGCATATTTGTGACATTTCAGTCTGCACATTCACGGCATTTTCATAAACCCTTTTCATGATTTTGCTAGTAAGCAAGTCCATCTTCTTAGAGTATTTAATGTTATCCTTAGCTACGCGGTTTTGGCATGACATCGTTTGGTTCTTAATCTTTTGATTTTGGGTACTTTGCATATAGAGCCCTTTTGTTTGGTTGAGTTGTAAAAGTACTCCTCTGGTTATTTTATTTTTTGCAAACATCCCACCGCTTTTAATTGTGTTGCATCCATCAAAAACTATAACAGAATGTAGAAATGGTCAGATTTACCCGTTACAAGCATGTATTCAACCATAGCTCGTCATTCCAAAACCCTAATAATTAGGCGTTGCAACTTAATAAACTTATAATCATCGAACCAAATCTTGTCGTGGTGGACGGGGCAGGCGATGGTGGTGGGCATGAGCAGTGGTGGTGGTGGAACAGGCTGGGCTGGACGGTGGATGCATGGTGGTAGGGCGACGAGGATGACTCATTGCAGATCACTTAAAGTGGGTCGAAGTGGTGGACGGGGCTAAGACAAAGGGGTGGAGGTGTTGGCAGTGATAGATGGAGATGGGGCGGCTACAACAGGGGTTTTGGTGGTGACGAAGGGGAGGGGCCACGGGTTTTAGTAGTGGCAATAGGGTTGCGTTTGTTCGTGGTGGTGGTGGACATGCTCGTTTGATGGTGGTGGACAGCTGGGTTGGTGATGGTGAGGGTGAAGGTGAGATAATGGTGGCCAGGGTTGGTCCTGGCTGGTTTTTGGTTGGTGAAGCAAAAAATGTGACATGGATGGGAAAATAAAGCAGTAGAAAGGTAATAAAGTGACTTGGCCACATTAATTTGCTCAAAACGCATCATTTTGGCTTGTGTATATCAAACGCTCTCAATTTGGATGATTTTTTTAGCGGATGCAACCAATAACCCCCATAGGGGGTCACTTTGGTTTTGTCAAGTCTTCCCATAATCCAATAAGTTAAAGATCAAAATTAGTCACTGCTCTGTGTTCTTAGGGGAAAAAAAAACAGATATTCCGCTTAATTTCTATAGCATATCTAATAAGATATGGATTAACTGAGAGCAACATGAATAGAAAATCGTCCGTTGGGGTTCGATAGAGTGACTGAGCTATAATTTTTTGATGCTTAAAAACTCCTAGAAAGTAAGAGAAAGAATGTACATGTATGTATGTGCTTGCTCGTGTTCTACATACCTGTTTCCTTTCTGATAAATTCAGAGTTGAGACTCCGGGACTCCGGGAGTAGTGGATGACCTCGGTGGACTTAAGGCCTATATCTTCGGAGACGAGCTTTCTTTATATTTAAGCTTGAGGCTTTACCAGAGATCTCTAGGAACCTGATCAAATGAATATTTAACTGACTTTGACCAAGGCGTCACGTGCCTTGCTATTACTAGCTCAACTCGAAATCTTATGATCACTCTTACGGGTGAGCAAGGTTCGGTTCGTTCAATTTGGAGACTGAATATCAAACCGAACCGACCAACCTCGGTTTAGGGAGGAAAAAAAAAAGAACCGTGGTTGAACGGTTCGGTTTCAAAGGATCGAACGGATTGAACGGATCGGTTTCGACGGTTTAGTCGGTTTGGGCAAAACTCAATTTTGGGCAAGTTTAGACCCAAAATTAATAACTTATACATGTTAATAAGCTAAAAAAATTAAATTTTTATCATAAATAATAGCACTTAGTGAGATGTAGAAGGCGAGTGAAAAATATGTGTTACGTCAAGGGATTTAGGGTTTATCCTATTTTATATGAGTGGTTAGATAACTAGGGTTAGTAAAAAAAAATAGGATTAGGTAAAAATATAAATATATTATATTATCTACGGTTGGTTCGGTTTATACGGTTTCAAAAAAATTTGAACCGAACCGAATGTATGTTTAGGAAAAAAAAAATCCAAACCAATTATTTTTTAGATCGGTTTGGAAATAGACGGATTGGTTGGTTCGGTTTTCACAGTTGGATCGTTTTCAACGGTTTAAATGCTCACCCCTAATCACTCTAGAATCAACGAATTCAAACTGCTTTAATATCTTGCTACGCAATACTCTCTCTATTCCATTAGAATTTTTTTATTATTTCACAAAAAATTTAGATAGATTTGGGTAAATATATATAATAATTGCAAAACTCAAATAGCAATCATAGATAAATAAGTATTATTAGGCAAGCTAAACTCTTACGAGTCCAAAGAGATAAAATCTAATGAAACAGACGTAGCAATAATACGCTTCACTACTAATCATGTGGATCTTGTTATGATCAAAGTCATATAAGAAAATTTTGACTTGAAGAATAAAACTTTGCAATTAACAAAATACTATTAAAAAGGCGGACTTGCCCTTTCTATTTTTGTCCCTTTAAGCAAAAATAATTCATAATCGAATTATTGTAATCTCGGCCAGCACTTAGTTTACTCACAGGATAAGTCGATGGTTGGCTTGGCGTACGATTTTCTTGTGTATTAAATCACAGCCTCTTACTTGACTCGCCCACCGTAAATCTCGGAGGCCAATTTGCTCGCTTGCCCCTGCATTTGTCTAACAAAAGTTCATAAATAAAATATAATACACAAAGTGGCCTCTGTCCGAAAGTTGAACAGGTGGCCATACCTCGTCAGCTTATCATCTACCCCCATGCTGCCCATCACCCTTATCTAAACAACATCCACCTACACCATATCTTTCCCCTCACCTTTATTTTCTCATTTTCCTTATTTCCAAACAATAAATTTTTTTTTATGGCAAATTTTGGTCAAACCCCGGTTAAGCTAAACCATGGTTACCCTTCTATAAGAACAAAGTTCGCAGGTACAGCAACAGCCATACGTGTGTTGTGAGTTTCTCCTGCTGGTAAAGTAGCGATCAGGGTCACAGTTCATATTCCTCCCTACGGCAGCTCAGAAGCGCCAGTCTCGGAGAAAAGCCTTTTATAGAGAGAGAGAAACAGAGAGAATTTATAAAAGGTCCGTACGCACACTTTTCTTGCCACCCAGAAACTCTCTGCGTTTCTTCTTCTTCCTCTCGTAAATCTGTGCATTGATCCGACGACATCATTTCCACGTCCTAGTTTTCGGGTTCCACCTTGTGGGTTTGTCCTGAATTTCATCAAATTCGTTCCAATTTCATGTTTTCGTCAAAGGTGGCTCTATTTGTGGTGATTTTTTGAGGAACTTCGATCAACAATTCTCAGTATTTGGCATATAGATCCAATCACACACAGAAGAAAACACACACACACACACACACAGACACACACTGGCACACATGTAACTGAATGCTCCGGATACGCTGGAATCCGTGGATTTGAATCGTCTTAATCACGTGAATGCAGACATACAAATTAAATGATATGATTCTGTCTGCTGGTTGTAAATGTTATGATGGTACCTTTTTTGGCCAGTAACTAACAGGATTAACGTTTTGGTCTTTTGAGTTGTGATTGATATCCCGTTCCTTAATCTTTGGAAACTTTTCAGACAGAAGACATGGCGAAAGGTTCATCATACGAGGACGCCATTGCAGGACTGAAGAAGCTTCTCAGGTGCTGTTTTTTCTTATCCCTTCTCTGTCCTTCCCCGTCGGCAGCTCTTGGGATTCCAACCACTCATTTGATTATTACCTTTTCCGTGATTATCAAAAACGAAGCTGTCCTCTTCTGTCCACCCCGGTGTCATCCTCATTAATCGCAACGGAAATTGACATACTTCATTTCTTTACTGTTTGTCCTCTCCCGTGTGGGGACTCCGCCTCTAATGGGCTTCCGGTGACCTCGGATGCAATTTTGTCGCTAATACCGTTCGGGGTTCAAAACGGAAACTCATTTTTCTTTTTGATACAGAGGAATTAGTTTTTTTTTTCATTTTTTCTGTTCAAGATCTCTTTTTTAATTGGTACTGTTTTCCTCTGGCACATTGGTATTATAAAATTAAACAGGAGGAGAGATACATTTTTCCTTTAAAATAGTCTATTACTATTATAGTACCTTATATATTTTTTTCAAACTCTCAATGTACTGCTGAAACTGCATTATAGTCTAAATATATTTTGTGTAACAATAAAAAATAATTTCAAAAATTATACTCCATGGTAGAAGAAAATAGACCAAAATTATTGCCTTTTCAACTCTCTACCTTACAAGTGGGTCCCACACGGAGTGTCATTTCTCTGACCAAAGACTGTTATTTCCGTTCTTCACTTTTGCAGTGAAAAGGGAGACCTCGAGGGCGTGGCCGCCGCCAAGATTAAGCAGCTGACGGCCGAGTTGGAAGCCACGGCTGCCAACAAGTTCAACCCGGTCCAGAGGATTGAAGCCGGGTTCGCTCACTTTAAGAAAGAGAAATATGAGTACGTTTTGAGCTGTACTTTACTGACTTCCTTTTTTTGTTGGAAAAAAAAAAGAGTTTTTTGGAATCTTCCTAAGAAAAGGTTTGCTTTCTACAACTTTTTAAGAACTTTTTATTTTTATAATCGTATGCTAGGTAAGTAATTAAAAATTTCGTTATGGTTGAGGTCGTAAACTGTGGTAAAGTTGTTCTATCTGAAAGCTTAACGAATGGGAAAAAAAAAATGCCATAAAAATTATCTGTTATCTTATTATTAACAATTCTTTATTTCTACTTTGGTACATTGTGAAATTTTGGATTAATTGCACTAAGTTGGACCTTATTCATAACTAGAGCTACGGAGTCGCTGTTACTTACTTTAGCATAATAAACTGATTGTGAATAATATTGTTATAGGTTTGTGTTGTATTGCTGGCATTTTTATAAGCTTGCAAGTATCTTAATGAAAGATTTTGATCATGACTTTGTCTTTAATTTTCAGAAAGTATCCTGAACTCTTTGGTGAGCTTAGCAAAGGCCAAAGCCCAAAGGTCAGTTGTTATCAGGATTTTACACTCAGTTCCTTTTCCATTTAAAGTGCACTTAAAAGCTTGCTTCTCAAATGTTGAGGAGGTGTTTTATACTTCATAAAGAAGAGGATTACGGAGCCAACCAAAAGAAAGATGGTTTAGAGAGTGCAAAAGTTGGAAAATAAATGAAAATGCTGGCTTTCGCGTTTGTATGAAATTTGATTTTTTTTTATTACTATTTTTATGCAGTTCATGGTGTTTGCCTGCTCGGACTCGCGAGTTTGCCCATCACACGTACTTGATTTCCAGCCGGGGGAGGCTTTTATGGTCAGAAACATTGCCAACATGGTACCTGCATATGATCAGGTTAGTCAAGAAACCAATCTTATATAATCTTTTGAGCTAATTAATATCACTAAGCTCCTGGAATTTAAGGTGAAATTACAGTCAACGACGCAGTTTTTATAAAGTGGACATCTGTGTCCAAATTTTGAAACATTTTTATCAGATTTTGCCCAACGTTAGAGTTTTGTGATCATAACAAAGATTTTGTCTGGCGTGGCAATTTTGTATCTAGAAATGTCAATACTATCCTAGAGACACTAGATATACCGATCTCTTATAGTTTTTGTCTCTCTTACTTCTTCCACCCCTCCTATCCACCCTATCTTCTCCCTTTTCTCTCCCACGGCTCGGCACCAATGCCCACATCCCCTCCCGTACTCCCATTGTCCACCCACCCACACCCTCACCCTCCCTACACACACAAACACACACGACAATCCCCTTCCTAAACAGAGAGAGACGCGCATAGCCTTTATTTTAAGCTTGAATGTGTGTCGTTCTTTTTGTGTGTGTGTGTGTATGCGCACGCACGCGTTGGACTTTGTGTGTCTCTGTGCACATCAATCCGTGTGTTTGTGAGAGTGCAGTGATTATGTGTATGTATGTGTGATTATGTGTATGTATGTGTGATTATGTTTGGGGGAGGGATAGAGAGAGAAATTTGGGTTGGTTTGGTGGCTGTTGGTGGTGGTATTGAGATGGTGCTACAGTGGTTGAGGACAGTGTTGGACCGCTAGTGATTCGTTTTTCTTTTAAACGGGTGGCGGTGACATGAGAGAAAGGAGAAAAAGGTAGTGAGAAAAGAAGAAGGCAAGAAGGTCTTTTCATTAAAAAAATTAACGACATTAGCATTATTTTTTGTTAAGGGACATAAGTGAATTACGTCAAAACATCTTTGACTGTAACGTCTCCCTAAATTCGAAGAGCTCAATAATATCACCCTAATCTTTTAAATCAGTGTTTATGGAAGCATGCATATGTCGTCAGCTAACACGGCGGGCACATTTCTTTGTTCTCTTCTCTCTGTCGTGCCAACATGCCTAAAAGCTTGAAGGAACTTATTCCTTTACATTCAACAGGAAAACGAATCAACTTCCCCTTAACCAACAACATAATCAATCATTTGGGCCCAAAAAAAAAAAACGTAAATAATCTTAAACTCTAGTCCAATAGGGCATGCAATGATTTCACTTCTGTACGATAATATTCTTTATCAGAGTTTGCCTTTCCTATCTGCTGCAGACAAAACACTCGGGAGTTGGGGCAGCAATTGAATATGCAGTGCTGCATCTAAAGGTGAATACGTTAAAGCCTTTCGGTTGGTACCCCAAACTTTATTCTTGCCGGTCCAGTTGCATCTCTTTAATAAAAGTGTCTCCCTTTGTGGTGGAGGACTTTGTGGCAGCGTGACAAGACCGACTAGGTAGGCTTGCACCCACATGCTTGAAAATTTTGCAATCCACAGGTTTTATAACAGTGACTTGTCATTAATCGGAAAGATAAGACTTGAGTGTCACGGTTAAAATTTTTGTTAGTGACCGATCACACCACGAGCGAATTATCGTCTTCAATCTATTCTACATACAAGTTTTTTTATGATATTGGCTATAATAGGGTCGAGGTTAAATTCTTGGGTAACGCTAAATTCACACTATTGAAATCATTAAATATTTAAATTGTTATTAAAAGACTATTTTAGCGGATGAAGGTGTGAATTAGTACAAAAAGGTTTGAATGTAATTATAAAAAGTGTGAATCTAATATATCTCTTGCTCTGTTTGACTTTTACTTGGTGTTAATGCCTCAACTAAAGGAATATGCTCAAGTACCCAAAAGAGATGCCTTGTTCTTTTTCCTTTATATACAATAACCAGAATTAGTGACTAGTTAATTCAAGTTAGATGCCTATAACCTTGGAAAGTTGGTTATTTATATGTTCAATAGCTGCATTATTTAGCATGACTACTCTCCCATTTTCTTTGGTACTTCATGGCAAGTTCCCTACTGATTGATCTGGAGACCCTGACAGAATCTGACACTGATGGTGATTAACCTTTTGTTTGTAGTTGGGTGGGGTGACTGGGGCCAGGTCATACACTTCATTGTTATCTACTTAGGCTAGGTTTGAGAAAAAAAAATTTCTCTTTTTTTTTTCAGTTTTTAAAAATTGAAAAAAAAAGGGGTATTTGGTAATCATTTTTTTTTCAGTTTAAAAACCAGTTTTTAAACTGAAGAGTAAAAAAAAAAACTCCAGAAACTGGTTTTTTTTTTCAGTTTTGGTTTTTTTTTCTTAGACCACCACCACCACCCTCCCACCGCCGGCAGCCACCTCAGGCGCCGGCCGCTGGCGACCACCGCCGGAGACTGCCGGCAGCCACCTCCCGCCGCCGGCGACCACGTCCGGCCGCCGGCGAACACCTCCGGCCACCGGCAGCCACCTCCGGCCACCGGCAGCCACCTCCGGCCGCCGGCGACCACCGGCAGCCACCTCCGGCGACCACCGCCGGAGACTGCCGGCCGCCGGCAACCACTGCCGGCGACCACCGGCAGCCACCTCCGGCCGCCGGCGACCACCTCCGGCCGCCGGCGAACACCTCCGGCCACCGGCAGCCACCTCCGGCCGCCGGCCACCACCGGCAGCCACCTCCGGCGACCACCGCCGGAGACTGCCGGCCGCCGGCGACCACTGCCGGCGACCACCGGCAGCCACCTCCGGCCACCACCACCACCACCGGCCACCACCGCTACACCCCACCACCGCCACCGCAAACCACAAAAAAAAAATGTCAAAATAAAAAGGGTTACCAAACACCAAAAAAAAAAACCTAAAAAAAAAAAGGGGTTATCAAACACCCACTTGTTTTTATAAAAAAAAAAATTAAGCTGCTCTTTAAAAAACTGCTCTTTAAAAACTGAAAACCAAAAAAAAAATTTTATCAAACGAACCCTTAGGCTATTGCAGTAATGTTTTTGCTTCCCATTTTTAAGGAGCCCAAGAAGCAAATGTGATTAAGTTGATTAATAAATGGCTGCTTATTCTTTCTTCCTTTCTTTCTAGACTTGGGTTTATGACAAATAATAAATGTACTCCAGGTGGAGAATATTGTGGTGATTGGCCACAGCCTTTGTGGTGGGATAAAGGGGCTCATGTCTATCCCAGAGGATGGGTCCACTGCTAGGTAAAGCCTCATAACTGAACTATATTCATATTTGAAGCCTTGTTGCATTAAGTTCAACCACTTATTATGTAGGCTTTCAGAACTTCCAGATTGAGTTTCTCCTTCCCTGGTTGTGGTTTTGCTTTTGGTACCTTGGCTTCACATAGAATGAAATAGACTGGTAAACTAATGCATAAAATTTCCAGTGAATTTATCGAAAACTGGGTCAAAATCTGCATGTCTGCAAAAAACAAGGTGAAGGCAGAATTCGACAGTTTGGATTTCGCAGAACAGTGCAAGAACTGCGAGAAGGTAAGATCGTATAGTTCAGCTTCAAGTTGATTAGTCGCTGAGAAACTTTTTTTTTAATGGCCACCGAGTAAAAAAATAATCCGAGTATTAATGTCCTCATTCGGTGAATAAAATGCAGGAAGCTGTAAATGTGTCACTAGGTAACCTCTTAACATATCCATTTGTGAGGGAGGGCGCGCTGAAGAAGACACTCTCTTTGAAGGGTGGACACTACGATTTTGTTCACGGAGTTTTTGAGCTATGGAATTTCGACTGTGGCATTACATCTGTATAAGCACCTCTAGTTTCGATTCATCGGCTTCTTTTGTTGAAGTTTTCATTTTACTGTGCATGATCTACACGTCTTCGAGACAAATATTTTCCCTAACAATAAAGTCTTACTAGGCTTGTATCTGGCCTATGATATGTACTTTTGTTCTTCTTGATCTTATTTTTGTACCTAGGCTTTCTCTTTCTCTTCTGTTACTTCTGAATCTTCTCAGTTGTAAGGATATGTATCATTCTATGCTGTAAGATGATGGGTTAATTAGCTTGCCAGTGCCCACCCTTGACCAAAGCATACACAATTTCCCACAATCTCCTCGAGGAGAGGAAAAAATCTAGACTGTAGCTCTTATACTCTACTACTATCTAGTAGGTAAACGAGCCAAAAAAGTCGGTTAATCGTTAGTAAACAGTAGTCAAGTGTGAGCACCTTTCAAAGCTCATTTGGCTCCATAAAGAAAGAGAATTTCAACTAGAGAAAGATTCAAAAGTTGGACAGATCGATGTTTGTTCTTCTCTGGCTCCTTTGTTCCTTAGCGAGTTATGAGTTGGAAGAAGATAGGCAGAAGCAGCTCTTTAAACTGGGTGGGAGCTTTGTAAAGAATGGGGCAATCCTCATTCTATGCTGATATAGCCTATCTGAAGCCCCTGGTGAGACCTTGTTTTGTTTGCTTGTCAGCTTTTTCGGATTCTAGCTGTGCAAGTGTATGGGGTATTTGCCTTTCAACTGTAAAGTCTCTGCTATGAATCCTATGATCAAAAGGAATTAGCCCGAAAAAAGGAACGACTGTGGAATCAAGTTCTGCACAGGAATCAGATTCAAAGGACTACGGAGGGGTGCAATCATGAAGACGACTGTTTGCACCAAGGAAAGTACATGTAGCATCACAGCAGAGGAAAGCTTATATTAGTTCTAAGGCCCCCAGTCTGCCACGTCACAAATTAGTAGGTGACGTGATAGGTTTACTCGAAGGCATACAATGACTGATTGATTTGTGATCAGCTCTAAGCAATGAAGAGAGGCATGGCTCAACTTAGACAGGGCACGAGAGTTTTATTGTGCAACATGTCATCATGGCGGATGAAAACGTAACTGGATTAGACTGGGTTCTGTAATATCTCTGCTTCTGTTGTATCCGTGAAGACAAAAAAAGCAGAAAAAGGAGAAACATCCTTGATCATTGACATATCTTTTATTGCAAGTCATATACAAAGACTTATTCACTCTGCCATCAACTAATTGAAAGTGGGAAAACAGATTCATGGGATTGGAGATATAAATATAACCTTTCCAGTAGTTCGGTTTGTTTCAAGATAAGAGAAGCTTCGACTACTTTAGAAAATGGAAACGGTCCCTTGGGGTCGAGCACCGGCTTTACTTTCCCGCTCTCCAAATACGGGTTTAGTTTGGTCAAGACGGAGCCATTAGAAGTTACAACAAATATGAAACCAGGAGGTGTGACTGCACCAGTTAGGACCGCCACGCTGCCCCCTTCTTTCACTGCCTTCACTGCCCTATCGCATTGACCTGTTATTTTAGCAACAAAAACAATTCGAGGTCATTTGTCATGAAGGAGTGCTAGGACGTTATCTGGTGTTTTGTAACACTCGTGACACAGCAGAAATGAAGGGTGACAACAATATGATTGAAGATTTGAAGTCCCGGTGTTTCCTATACAGAAGTTTGAACGGTGCCAGGAACATATCTCCAGGATCAACTGGAGTTCAATTATGGCGCAAGAGACAGTCTACACGGTTTGTTTTGCCTTTTAGACTAACACTCTTTAAGGTTTGTGACTAACAGCATTGTCGGTCATCACCTTTCCTCTGATGGGGAGGCAGATTTTCCCTGTCGTTGATCTGCCAAGTCCAGGCTTTTCTATTGTTAAGTTGTTTACCGTAGGCATGTGACAAATTAGTTTCTTTGGTTCTAGAGGAAAGAATGCTGTAATGCGTAATCAATTCTCACCAACTGCGTCGTGTAAACTACATCAAACTTCTCTGGTAGAAAGAACTTTCTATCATTTGAAAAGAGGATATAGAAGGGCCATTTAGTGTAGTGACATTCCTTTGAGTGGGAAAACCGCCCCAGACTTTTTCAAGTCGTCGAAGTCTCTTCTCTGTTGGCACAGGAAATGGTAAACCTTAAGAGAAAAAAGTAAAAAAGGGGGTCTGTGGTTATGGACCATGCAACAGTAGTGAAATCTGAAAAACCCTTATCCTTTTCCAGTTTAGTGTATCATTTTATGGGGATATAGCTATGAAACTCAGTGCTACTGTCCTCATCTGGTTTGTAGTGTTAGTATCCTTTTTACTCTCTCCTGTCTAGCCATTCATTTAGTCTACAGGATGTCGAAGCTGGGAAGAAATTTGCTTTTGCAGGATTTAGCTAACCGTAGGAAGCAAGTACTACGGTTAGAAATGCTGCTAGTGCAGATGTGAGAGAGAGAGAGAGAAATAGACTGCTAGGTGATTATTATTCCTTCCAAAATTTCGGGACGTGTTATCTCTCACCAGCCAGCCCGATCATGCGCAAGGAGCATGGTCGGTTTGCTGGACCAATAATGTGCTGCCACGTGGAGGGTAGCAGCATTTTGCTGCTCCTTGGTGTGCAGCAAAATTTTATCCAAATTCATAAGAATGAAAAATTATATACACCGGAGTAGTAGCAAAAGTAGAGAAATAAATATAGTTGGCAAAAAACTTCTGGGCTTGAAAGCTATTAGAGATTGAACGAGGAATGTCGAATAATTGATTAGACCAAACTGAAAACCTTGAAATTTGAGATTATAGTTTATTGCACCTAGACAAGCAAGAACAACAAAAGAGAAATGAAAACATTCGTGTGGTCAGGCGAAAGGCGCGAGACCGTCCGCCTAAATGCAGAAGCACTTAGTGGGGGACTATCGTTCTGCTCTAATATCATGTTAAAGTATAAAATATGATTTCATTTATATAATATTGGTTGAATTTAAAAGTTAAACTTAACTGTTCTAAATTTATCTGATGGAGCTAGTATTATTTAACATGAATCTTATCAATTGTGAGGATATGTACATTATATATAGGGTTAATTACTCACGGCACCCCTGAGGTTTACTCTAAATTACACACGGACCCCCATACCTTTTGAAAATTACACTCCTCTCCCCTGAGGTTTGTACCCGCATTTCACGGAGCCCTACAAAATTGACGGAGACCCTAACTCCGTCGAAAGATGCTCTGACACTTCACTTTTTGGATTTTTCATCCCCAAAATGCCCTCCCTTTCTTGAATAAAACCCCTCTTGCCCCTTAGGGTTTTTCTTCTTCTTCTTCTTCATTCTCTTTCTCTTCTGCAGACCCATTTCTTTCTCCTTCTTCCTCCCTTTCTTCCTTCACTTCATTCTTGCAAAAACGAGTTACACAGTAGACACAGGGCGTCATATTGTCTTGCAAAACCAGCATATTGCTACCAAAAATGGGTAAAGAGGTATGGACTTATGATTTTTCATATTTTCCATGAGGAGGAATTCATAAACAAGCATTTCAAGTACGTATATTCAATGTAGACTTTTTTGGTATACAGGTCATAAATCAGTGACATGTCTCTACATGTTTGGCTACACATAATTGCATGCACGTTATAATATACTTGTTTGCAAGCATGTGCATGAGATTGCTACTGGGGGGAGGTAGACAAGGATGTATGGAACATTTTAGTTTCAACTACAACTTTTTACTCGAAAGGTAAGTGAAACAAAGTGTCTGGAAAAGCATCAGCATATATCGTGGTGGAGCTAGGTTTGACATGCAAAGTGCTCAACATTTTACCAATGAAAAAATTTCTTGAAACTTAAGCTGGGCGGAATATCTTAAAACCCATAATTTTACCCAACAAAATTGCTTTGTATATTGTCAAAAATTTTCATTTGCCAAAATCAAGATGGGCAGCCCACCTTAAGCATAACATGGTAGTTTGAGAGAGTAAGATATTGCACACACAAACAGATGAAAAGAAAACAGGCATGGTGATCGTCTAAGTAGGAATTGTGAGGTTGTGAAAGTGATTTAATGAGCTACGAAATAATAACATAGGTTCTCTATGCACGTCGCAAGGTGTTGATTGCGAGGGGTTCGGGGAGCCATATTCGTACTCTTTTTCTTGCGTCAAAAAGAGAAAAAACAAAGCACATTTCTCCCTTGAGTTTGTGATTAGACTTAGTAAAATGATGCTGGGACTGTCAGTAGTAATCAGTTTCTAAACATGTTTGCAGGTCTGACGCTGATTTCCAAGAATTTTGCTTGCAAGTGTTGTTTGAGTGCGTGAGCAAAGATAGACCAGCCCTTTTACAGGTAACTATCTCACTTGGCCAGTAAAATATACCAGCCCTGTAGTTTGGATGCAATCTTACTATATGCTGGAGGCGGACCTGAAAGAATGTGTGGTTGATGAACAATTATGACAGCTGATTTATCCTTTCATTGTTATCAGGCCTTTTGTTGCTTGATCTTTCGAGTTGCTGCTTCACTTGCTCTTTAAATTTGCTGCAAACAATCTTAGCTTAATCTCCCTGATCCCTTCTTGATCTGCAGCTCGCACTAGCCTACAATGAAGCTATCCTGAATGGAAGATTGGCGGCAATAAGCGGGTCTAGTGGCGGGATGGATGTTTTGAGTAATATACTGCAGAACTCTTTGACGTTTCTGAATAGCGGGTCTAGTGGCGGTGGAGGAAATAGTGGGAGTTTGGAGGATACCGAGCCGGTTTTTGTTGATTTGAGGCAGTTGGAGGAGTACTCGCTAGCGGGTATGGTGTGTTTGTTGCAGCAGGTTAAGCCGCATTTGAGTAAAGGTGATGCCATGTGGTGTCTACTCATGAGTGATCTCCACGTTGGTTGAGCTAGTGTGATGGAAATTCCCGTTGGTCCGTTGCCTGGCAATAATGGGGGTAGTTATCCTGCTCCCTGCAATGGGGAGGGGGTTAGTGGCAATTCGGTTGGGGTTACCCCAGCGTTATGTAGGTTTCATGGTGGTTGGGGTTTCGGAAATGGGGGTACTTCGGAATGTCCCGTAAATGGGTTCTTCTCTTATGCACCAGAAATGAGTTTGCAGCGAGAGATTGAGTGTCCCAAGCGGTTTAATCTCACTCCTTCCATGAAGACTTTGTTGAAGAGGAATGTTGCAATGTTTGCTGCGGGCTTTAGAGCAAACTCGAAGGAGTCACAAATGCAATCCCAACCTTGCGGCAGCTCTTTGCCCAGTGGGGATTCACCAAGTGGAATTCCACCAGGGGTTGAAGTTTTGGGTGAGCAGAATGAGGAGCCACGGAACTCAAAAAATCAAGATGTGGTAAACTTGATGTTGAGTAAATTCCGCGAGTTGAATCTTGATGAGAATATGGAGTATGTGCCTGAGGATCGTAGCTGATGATTCGGGTTCTGTAACCCAAGAGCCACAACTCTTGATTTCCCTCCAAAACCCAAGAGACACTGTGTGGTTATATATGAGGGCAGAAAGGTCTTTTTATGACCAACAGTTAACCCCGTCAAAGAAATCTAAATTTTTGGGGCTGCGTGTAATTTTCAAAGATAGTGGGGTCCGAGTGTAATTTAAGGTAAACCTCAGGGGTGCCGTGAGTAATTAACCCTTATATATATCCTGTAAATTGTGGGCTAGCTTGCCGGTGCCCACCCTTGGCCAAAGCACACACAATTTCCCAGAATCTAGTACTGTCTAATAGACGGTGTAGCTCTGAAACTCTACTACTGTCTAGTAGGTTAATAAATAGTCATCTAAGGCCTGTTTGGCATTCTTTTTTTTTTCAGTTTTAGAAATTGGAAAAAAAAGTTGCGGTCGGTAACAATTTTTCTTTTTCAGTTTAAAAAATCAGTTTTTAAACTGAAGAAGAAAAAAAAAAGTCCAAAAATGAGTTTTTTTTTTCAGTTTTAATTTTTTTTTTGAGACAACCACCACCCTCCCATCGCCGGCAGCAACCTCCGGCGACCACTGTCGGCGACTGCCGCCGGCCAGCGACCACCGCCAGCCACCGCCACCGCAAACCACCACAAAAAAAAACTCAAAATAAAAATTGGGTTATCAAACACCAATTGGCTCCACGCCCCACTTGTTTTTGTAAAAAAAAAAAATTTAACTGCTCTTTAAAAAAAAAAATTTAAGCTGAAAACCAGAAAAAAAAAATGTTGTCTAACAGAGCATAAGTGTGAGCACTTTTCAAACCTCATTTGGCTCCATTAAGAAAGAGAATTTCAACTAGTGAGAGATTGAAAAGTTGGACAAATGTTTGTTCTTCTCTTGCTCCTTTGCTCCTTAGTCCTTAGCGGGTTATGGGTGGGAAGAAGATAGGCAGAAGAAACTATTTAAACTGGGGGTTTTGTAAAGAATGGGGCAGTCCTCATTCTATGCTGATATGGCCTGAAGCTCCTGGTGTCACCTTGTTTTGTTTTCCTGTCAGCTTGTTCGGATATTAGCAGTGCATGTGCCTGGAGTATTCGCCTTTAAACTGTAAAGTTTGTGCTTTGATCAAAAGGAATGTGAAGAACTGTGGAATCAAGTTCTGCACAGGAATCAGATTCAAAGGACTACGGAGGGGTGCAATCAAGAAGGCGACTGTTTGCACCAACAAAATATGGAGCAATACAGCCTAGCATGGCTTGTTCGTTATAAGGCCCTGAGTCTGGCACGTCCGTAATGAGTTTTTTTTTTGTTTAGAAGAGAATTGCATTGATAATAGAATGAGTATTCGGCCTTAGGGCTATAGATAGGTATAAAATAGTGAAAACAGTTAACATGTCTATAAAATAACAGCGCACGTCACACATATCTATGAATAAAAGCATCACAGCAAACAAAAAAAGACTATCTCCAAACGTTGTCATCGACCCAATCTTGGTAGACGGTAGTACGAGCCTGACAAGCAAACATAGCAAGGGAGCGTACTTCTTTCAAAAGATGGGGATCTGCCTTGTCAATACTAAAATGATGATAGTCAGTTACACTATAGCAAAAAACATAGATGATGGGTGTCACCGTATCTAATATATCCTCAGAGCCTGTCATCTGGTTAAGGAGAAAACAAGACTCAGTTAGAACCTTTATATGTAAAAACTTTTGTTTAAGTGCCCATGAAGATGCTATAAGAAGACCATGAGCTAAAGCAGTATAATTGTTAGACGACAAAGTTGAGAAAGCTGCTGAAGCACATTTAGAATTATTTGAGAAACAAGATAAATCAATACCAGCCCGAAGACGCTTAGTATCAAAACAAAAATGAATGACCATAGTAAAAAGGGGAAAGTAGGGAATGACCCCCTCTACTTTACACGTTGTGTGATTTGCCCCCCTCCACTTCAAACTTAAGCACTAAACCCCCTCACAGTTTAAGAAAATGGGCACAGTTAACGGAAAACATCCAAACTAACTGTGTTTTTTGGAGGGAACCATATGGTGCCCAAAACCTGATTTTTTATGACCAAATTGCCCTTCTACCCACTTTATAACACATAAATCACCCATAACTACTCAAAAGGAAGGTTATCAAGACTGGCTGGGATTGTACCATTGAACAAATTATGAGACAAATCAACAGTTTCTTGCAAATTAGACAAATTTCCTAAGTCACTGGGGATTAAACCGCCAAATTTGTTATACGAAAGATCAAGCTTCTCCAGGGAAACCAAATTAGCACCAAACCCTAGAGGGAGAGAACCAGTGAAATTGTTTCGACTCAGGTCAAGGGTTTTCAATCTCTTGCACTGGATTAATGCTGTAGGCAAAGACCCATTGAAGAAATTATGTGACAAATCTAAGGTTTGAAGGTAATTAAGCTTCCAAATCTCAATGGGTAGAGATGCAGAAAAGGAATTTCCATAAAGTACCAAACTTTGGAGCCCTTAAGCTCTAAATAGCTCAACAGGCAAGCTCCCAAAGAACCTATTGCTCCTCAAATTGACATGCCTAACCTCAGAGAGAGCTCCAAGAACCTATGGCTCCTCAAATTGACCGGCTAAATATTCCGGTCGCCGGCCGGCGAATCATTCTAATTGGACGGCAATGACCAAAGGCCCTTACACAACTGAAACATGAATATCTTCTCGCCCTCCTCGCCGTAGTTGTGGTGGTGGGAATCGACGCCGTGCCACCTCTTGGGGATCGTGAAATTAGGGTTCTCGGTGTGTGTGAATGGAAAGTCGTGCAAATGAGGACCGAGGGCTTGAATTACAGGGTTGTGATGACGAGGGCGGTAAAGATGAAGGTTCTTGTTCTGGGTATACGAAGAAATTCTTGATATGTAGGTTTTGTTTATGGGATTGAAATGGAAGTACCTGAACCCCATTCTTCATTGAAATTAAATGTTTGTTTTCTGGGCGAGAAGATATTCCGTAGAGATGCAGAGGAGGCAGACGACGTAGAGGGAGTGGGACAGCATCTGGAGGAGCGAGACCTCACGGAGGGCAGTGGGAGGGACGCCTTCCTCGTCCATCTCGAGGCGCGTCTTCTTGAGGGCGACCAGTTGGCCGAGCAGTCCCTCCACCAGGCACCCACACACGCCGCCGTGAAGAACAGGAAGAAGAAGGGAAGGGCACGGGGAAATGAGTGAAGAACATGAAGAAGAAGGGAAGGGCACGGGTTTGGGCACGGGGAAAGGAATGAAGAACAGGAAGAAGAAGGGAAAGGCACGGTTTTGGGCATGCTTCCCGAAAAATTGAAGGTTATATGGAAAGATAAAAAGGGTATTTTACAAATATCTGTTACTGTCAATTAACTGTGCCCATTTTCTTAAACTGTGAGGGGGTTTAGTGCTTAAGTTTGAAGTGGAGGGGGGCAAATCACACAACGTGTAAAGTAGAGGGGGTCATTCCCTACTTTCCCCTAGTAAAAATGTGGGGATTCAAGCAAGCACAAGGCGTAGGAGAGTTATGAACAATGGTTGGGCCTATTAGTAAAACCGGATTATAGGGGTGAGTTTTTGTGAGACTTTTGGGTTGTGGTAACCTGATAGGTTCACTTGAGGCTTTTCCGTCCGAAGAAAGGGTGGTGGTTGTTACCGAACAGTCAAATTAAAAAAAATGATGACTTAATAATACGTGGTCAGTTTTAAGTAAAAACGAGACACATGGTTCAACTTAGACCAAGCGTGAGCGTGCTATTATACAACATGTCATAATACGAAAAAATGTAAAAAAATGTGACAGATGTTAGCTGAATGAAAACTTAAGTAAGAATGTAAGAAGATGCGTTATCCGGTCTTAACACGTAGCAATGTCAAATTAAATCAAGACAACCTAACGTGAATGAGAAGATAAAACAGGCACGTCTGATTGCGTGACAGCTCTGGAGTGGATAGACTAATCGTTGAAAGCCATAAATGTTGGATTAATAATCCTCTTTAGCACCACAATAAACTAGCTCCCTGTTTTCTTTCAACGTCTCTTCACCTTTAGTAAATAGATTAATCATAGATACATCAAACCATTGTTTAATCCCTTTAAACATTTATCAAAAAGTATTGTTCCTGAATTGAAGTTTTTGTACTCCCAAGTGTTTGCCAATTTACAAGAGTTAATTTTTATAAACACAATGTAGGTATATGACATATTTATGTTATACTTAATTGATTAAGATTAGGATTATATTAGTTTAGAACTAACATTAGATCAGCACAAAACGTTGTAAAGCATTAGACAACAATAATTTTGAGGATATTTCTAGGTCCTCTTAGATAACAATGAAAAAGTCAGAATGCACCCTCCCCAAAACTCCAGATAGTTTCTTATTGAGAATTGTTTTTGAAAAAACTTGGGGAAAATTAGAAAAAGGTAGGTTTTGGGATAAAATTTTGGGGAAAGTAGGGAATGACCCCCTCTACTATACACGTTGTGCGATTTGCCCCCCTCCACTTCAAACTTAAGCACTAAAACCCCCCCCCCCCCCCCCCACAGTTTGAGAAATTGGGCACGATTGACGGATCCATTAAAAATAGCGTGAAATGACCAAAATACCCTTATTTCTTTATTAGCTAATGACCCCCTGTACTATACACGGTGTGCAATTTCCCCCCCTCAAATTTAAATTACAATTTTTGCCCATGACCCTCCTCCTCTGGTCAACCCCGCTACAATTGGTCATTCACTGAGCACAACCACTTTACTGAGCACAACGACTGGTCTTTTTCTCCGACCACCAGAGAGTTACAAAAAAAAAAAAGGAACTGCGATTGCCGTATGGATTAGCAACTAATTTGCAAATTAAGCTTTTGAAATCCTAAAATTAGAGGATTTGAAACCCTAATTTGAAAATTAGGGTTTTGAAACCCTAATTTTCAAATTAGGGTTTTGATTAGAGGATTTGAAATCCTAATTTTCAAATTAGGGTTTCAGCCCAAACACGTGCCCTTCCCTTCTTCTTCCTGTTCTTCACTCTTTTCCCCCCTTCCCTTCTTCTTCCTGTTCTTCACTCTTTTCCCCTTCCCATTCTCTACATTTCCCCTTCCCATTCTCTGCATTTCCCCTTCCCCTTCCCCGTAGTTGTGGTTGTGATTGCGATTGGTGGCGGTTGGGTTTGGTTGTGCGGCGGCTGATGGTTTTGGATGGTCGATCGATGGCCCACGGCATGCGACAGGAATGGCGGTTGTGCGGCGGCGTTTGTGGGTGCCTGGTGGAGGGACGACTCCGACATTGGTCGTGGGTGGGCCAATCGATTGATGGTCGTAGCGTGGTTGGTCGATTGGTGGCGAGCAGGAGTCTACGGCGGACATATGGGGACTCGGGTGTGCGGTTGTGGAGACGGTGACCGGAGCTCCGGCGTCCGTCACTGAAGGCTACTTTGACTCCGGGGCTGTTGCGGCGGGGAGTCTGCCGGGGCTGTTGCGGCGGCGCAGTAATCGGTGGTAGTTAGTTGAAGGCTACTTTGCGCCGGCGCCGGCGCCGTTCCGGTGGTGCGGTGGTAAAAGGTGAAGAGGAAGAAACTGAAATTGAAGAGCCAGGAGAAGAAGGGGCAAAATTGTCATTTAAAAAAAAAAATTAGTCAGCGCATGTGTTGACCACGCGCTGTTTAGTTTAACAGTTTCCGTCAATCGTGCCCAATTTCTCAAACTGTGGGGGGGTTTAGTGCTTAAGTTTGAAGTGGAGGGGGGCAAATCGCACAACGTGTATAGTAGAGGGGGTCATTCCCTACTTTCCCCTAAAATTTTTGGGGATGGTGGGTTTTTTTTTTAAACTTGTGAAAAAGTGGGGCAACTTTTAAAAATTTCTGAAAAAGGGGATTAGTTGGGAAAAAAAGATTTTTTTTAAAAGCTGACTTTTCCATTTCCCAAATTACCCCTTCCCTGTTTGTCCCCCCATACAACACTTTTGAAAATCGCGGTTTGAAACCGCGACTTTAAAGTGAAAATCGCGATTTAGTAGAAAACGTGGTTCAGAACCACGACTTTAAATAGAAAACGTGGTTCAGAACCACGTTTTCATTTTTTTTTTCATTTTCTGCGTAATTTAAAAGGAAAAACATATATATATATATACACTAAAAACATTGTTTAAAACCGCGATTTCTACTTTGAAGTCGCGGTTTCAAATCGCGATTTCTAAAAGTGTTGTATGCGGAGACAAATAAAGGGAGGGGTAATTTGAGAAATGGAAAAGTCAGCTTTTAAAAAAAAAACTTTTTTTCCCAACTAATCCTCTTTTTCAGAAATTTCTAAAAGTTGCCCCATTTTTTCACAAGTTTTAAAAAAAAACCCACCATCCCCAAAAGTTTTATCCCAAAACCCACTTTTTTCTAATTTTCCGGTCAGAACTTGCGACCGGTGCAAAAAAAACAATAAAAGAAATCAGGACACTAAACAGCAACTTTCTGTCAAACTTTTGAAGGGCGGATAGAGCAAGGACGGTCTTTTTTCTGCTACTTTTACCTTGTCTGAAAGACCTCCCGAAGTAGTGGTAAGACATTGAATTATTGCGCCGTGCATGAACTGGATTGTAGCTTCAGTTGACCAAATGCTAAGCTTGTTGGATTGTATGAAAGAACTCGGGATTAGATGAATTCATTTTCTACGAGCAAGCATTACTTGGTTGCTTAGGTAAAAATCGAAACTCTCTCTTTTTTATTTGAAACATAATTGTCATTCTCATAAGTAGAGATATGCATTTAAACCGTTCAAATCAACCAACAGGTCTAACCAAACACCAATAATATGGCGTAAGGAAGGATAGCTTAAGTTGATTTGAACTCGTTGTAGCAGTAAATTGGGACTAGTTGAACGGCCAAGTTTTGCAACATCACACTTCATCGTTTATATAACTAGAATAGACTGGATTCTTTTATATCTCTGGTTTTGTTATATCCCTTGAAGATATTTGCTTTGCAGTTGTCTATAAAGGTCTTAGATTCAGCCAAAGAGAGGAGGAGAAAAAAGAAAAGCAGAAAAAGTACAAACATCCTTGATCATTGACATCTTTTATTGCAAGTCATATACAATTGTCTTATTTACTCTGCCATCAACCAGTTTTCTCTGAAAGAGGGAAAGATATTCAGGGGATTGGAGATATAACCACCTTTCCAGTAGCTCGGTTTGTTTCAAGATAAGAGAAAGCTTCGACTACCTTAGAAAATGGAAACGGCCCCTTGGAGTCGACCACCGGCTTTACTTTCCCACTCTCCAAATACGGGTTTAGTTTGGTCAAGACGGAGCCATTAGACGTTACAACGAATCTGAAACCAGGAGGTGTGACTGCTCCCGTTAGGACCACCACACTGCCCCCTTCTTTCACTGCCTTCACTGCCCTATCACATTGACCTGTATTTTAGCAACAAAAACCATATGAGTCATTTGTCACAGAGCAGTGCTCGTGACAGAGCACAAATGAAGGGTGACAACAATATGTTGGAAGTTCTGAAACGGTGCAGGGAACATATCTCCAGGATCAACCGAAGTTCAATTATGGCACAAGAGACACTATACAAGGTTTGTTTTTCTTTTTAGACTGAGACTCTATAGGGTTTGTGACTAACAGCATTGGTAGTCATCACTTTTCCTCAGATGGGGAGGCAGATTTTCCTAACGTTGATCTACCAAGTCTAGGCTTTTCTATTGTTATGTTGTTTACCATTGATATTTGGCAAATTAGTTTCCTTGTTTCTAGAGAAAGATGCTGCAATGTGTAATTAGCTCTCACCAACTGTGTCGTAGACTACATCAAACTTCTCTGGTAGGTCTTCGAAGTTCTCCTTGGTGTAATCAATTGCCAAATCAGCACCCAAGCTTTTCAGCAACTCCAATTTTCCTGTGCTGGAAGTAGCTGCAACTCTTGAAGCAGCAAATACATGTTTCGCTAGCTGCATCAATAGGGATTTCAAAATAAATGCATGCCATTAAAGCTTACTGCCGAGAATGTATGCATTCCCTTATTTGCTCAAGGCAATTCTATGTTCAAATAAGTGGGCAATTTACTACTACGCATAATTGTGGCATAACCTATTCCACATGAGGGTGCAATCAGCAAATAAGGGAGTGCCAATACACCAACTGTTTCAGCTAGGTAATGAAAAGTCTATTCTGGGAATTTGTATTTGCATAAAGTCGATACAATCTACACTTTCCCAACAGTTGGTATTAAGGCCTTGTTCTGTGTAGACCTTTTTATGCTTTGAATTATCTTAGCATATATCGTGTCAGATGAGGAAAAAGACAACCGTGAAGTCACATACATACCTGCACTACAAGTGATCCGACTCCACCTGCACCACCCAATACAAGGATAGATTTACCAGCTGAAAATCCAGACTTCTCGAGACCTTCATATGCAGTCTCAATGGCAAGAGGGAGACCAGCAGCCTGAGCAAAATCTAGACTCTTAGGTTTCAGAGCTAACAATTTCTCCTCAACAGCAGTGTATTCTGCCAAAGAGCCTGACTGTTTAGGCCCATCCAGCGCTTTCTCGTGAATATCTCCATATACTTCATCTCCTTCCTTTAGACCTTTCACTTGGCTACCAACCTTTACTACCACACCAGCAACATCGTAACCTGGAACAGTCTGTGTCCAAAACACTCAATTTTGAGATGGACAAATCACCAATTATACTGTAGAAACACAATCCAAGTAGTTGCAGCAGGGGTTGAGTGAATGGATCATAGTAAACAGATACCAGAAGATACGAAAACAGGGCACCAGACAAACAGTTTACATCAATGGATCATAGTAATGATTTCCTTCTCCCCTTTCTCCAATATAGAAAGGTCTTACGTAAATTTCTCTTTTAAGATCTAACCAGAATTAGTTCTCTATTTCCCAAATATGGTGTCCTTTCGATGACCCCATCTCGAATGCCTAAAAAATGATATCAGTATCATACTGATGCTTTTGAGGCAACTAAAAATCAGCCGAGTTTAGTAAGGGTGATTGCAGATTAACGAGTTTAGTCCCAAGTAAACCAAAAGCAACTAGTAAATCATTCATTATACACCTAATCAGAGGTGCCCAGATAGAAACTGCATTATACGACATCCTAGGACTCTACACTTTTAATGGTCTAAGATTGACCGTTATTAGAGTAATGAAAAAAGTAAAAATCTAGATTTTGACTCACAAATGAGGTGACACATCCTAGTTCATCACTTCATTCAGTTAAAAATCCCAGTGTTCTACGATACTAAGTCCACAGTCTGACCACATTGTCTAGGAGAACAAATTTTGGTGAAGATTTTGGAAGGCAAATGCAACTTTGGGAAGGCTAGAATTACGCTCAATTAAATGTCAGACCAGGGAACCCCACATTGACATACACAGCAGAGAAATTGGTACGTTGAATCCCAGACAGCATAAAGATTGGTACTTTCAATCCCATAAGTTGACGAATTGGTCTCAACCCACAAAATCTAAAGTTCAAAGAAGCATCAAACATTCAAACCCCCAGCTAGTACAAAAAATAGTTCCAATTCAAGTAAGCAAAGCAAGAAAACTGACAACAGTCCGCAGTTTCACTGAACCAGAAATGGGGGAAAATTTTTGCACAAGAATGCAAGAAATTACCGGAAGAGGCGAATCAGTGGCCTTAAACTTGCCTAGTCTCCTCTTGAAATCAACAGGGTTGAGAGCTGCTGCAGCAACCTTGATCAAAACCTGGTCATCCTTCACTTCAGGCACCGAAACACTGGACTCAAACTTCAAGACATCAACACCTCCGTAGTCTCCATAAACCCAAGCCTTCATTGTGGATGGTACTGAAGAGCTAGTGGAGGCTTCAGTGGAAGCAGGGGCAGCTTGAGAATTGGCAGAGACTCTCAGAGGGACAAAAAGGGAAGGTTGGACTTTTTGGCAGGAAGATTTTCTCAACTTTCTGTGTGTGGTTACTGTGTGTGTAGATGGTGAAAATGGGGAGGAGAGAGAGCGGTGGTGACGGTGGTAGAGGGATTTCAGTTGGAGAGTGGTGGAGCAAAGGAGAGCTTCCATGTTTCGTTACCAACAATTTTTGCCTGCTTATCTCTTCTGCCATGTTATATGGTGTTTGTTCGACTGAATGTTACTGGGCTTGCGCTTTTCGAATTCCGTTGGGCCAAGAGCTACTGATCTGGCAAGGTGGCCCATTTACCTTAAACGACGTCACTTTGTAATTGTAGCTTGCTTTATAATTTTGCTTTGTAGTTGTAGCTCATTTTTACCCCTCAACAAGAAAAGTACTAAAACTTAGCTAAAATCCTATAACAACATTTAATACCTCGTGACATCTCAAAAAAAAAAAAAAACTATGGTATTGTAACGAAATAGATTTGAGGCAAATTTAGCAAATGTGAAGCATTGAGAGCTGTCATCAAAACTACGTGATTTGAAGAATATCTAGCCGAGTGGCGACCGGTTAATACTGCATCTTATGTTCTGAAACGTGTATGACGATGATAATTAGTTTGTCGTCGTTTATATATTATTCCAACAAGATAGACACAGAGAACTTTATGTAATTTCAGAGTTTTCGACATGTACATGTAAAATTAGGACCGTACAAAGGTGAAGAATTCCTCGGTCATACAAGATCTGTAATAATTCAAAACAAATTTAATGGTTCTTGTTCTCCTGCAGTATGTAATAAGGAATATTGTGTTTGAGCAATAAAAGAAACCTTATCTATTCTTACTCGATATAACTTGTTGATACTTGTTCGGGATAAGGCTTACATGAAAATGCCTACCGATAATTGTTATTAAAATTTTGCTCAAGTTAACAAACGATCGCAATTTTACATTTTTTTTTGTTTACATACGAAAGAAGAGAGAAAGTAGATATATCGCAGACGGTATCATAGAGATCCGCAAACACCAAAGGGCTAAGCTAAGGTGGTGCATCCTCCATCGGCACCAGTCTTTCTCGTTGCTCTATCTCCATATTTTCAAGTTTGTAAGCGCATCCATATTTCTCTCTTAAGGTGTGTTTCAGCTTGTATCCTTCTCTTTTCAAAATGTATCTGCTATCTTCAACAATGCTCTGTGGTGATGTCTGGTATGATCTCCTTCCAAGATGAGTTATATGGCATTGACAGAAGTCAGTCACGCCTTTAAATTTCTATTCTCTTGCAAACTATAGAGCATGAAAATTTCCTCGTAGTTCAATTTCCAAGCTTGTGACGTTCCTAGATTGCACACGAAGCCAAAGAGCCAAAGGCCTTTAACGACCCTTAAAGATGTCACCACAACCTCCCTCGCCAGGGTTTCCTTTTGAGCATCTATCTATGTTGAACTTCACTCGGAGTTTTATCCCACGGTGGCGAGACAGCGAATTGGTAGCAGGCGATGAGGTTTTTGGTAATAGAGAGGAGGATCTGGGAGAGAAGAAGTCGAGGAAATGATTTTCGCACTCTCTCTAACATTCGTTACTATTAAGACACCGAGTGTTGATAGCTTTAAAGCAAACTGATAATTTGACGACGACTTATAGAACGTCGAATTAACTTGACAACTTAAATTTAGGCTATAACTTATTCGCTATGGCTACAATCGAGAATCCTTATCCTTTTACATGTTATAGATCTAACTTACGAAAGTATAGTGGTTCAAACCAACTATTGTACTAAATGATTTTGAAACCCTTTTTTCCTCGGATTACATGTAATCAGACAAAGACAACAACTGCAAACCCTTTCGCTTTATAAGTCATTGCGCCGAGTCTCACTCCTTAAAGATCTTGCCCCTTTCTTCTCATCCATATCTCAAAAAAAAAAGTCTTCTACTTTTTTTCGATTTTCTGCACAACTCAGGTAAGTCACTCCCGCTTTCTTTAATCCCCATGTCCATGATCTTCAATACCAATATTAATCTAGGTACTTTTCTTATTTTTGCTAGGGTTTGTCAATCGTAACTATCTACATTACCGATCTGCGTAAACTCTGTTAATCGGATTGAATTCGTTTTGGATTTTGATCAATTGTAAATTTTTGAGATACCTTGAATTTAAAACCCGCGAAGCTTACAAGAATTGGTTGTGAATTTTTTATTTACCAACGTTAATTGATCTTTAAACTTTCTTAGTGAATTTTTTGGATTTATGATGTGGGTTACATCCTTATATGGCCAGTAAAGTTCGGATCTTGATTCCTAATGGGTCTTATATCTTGTATCCAAAGAATTTTAAATTTCTTTTTTCATGTTACTTTAGTCAGAAGAGATCTTTCTCTGCATTTTTGTCCCTCTCCGTGCGTCATTTAGTTTATAATAAAGTTTGTTATTTGGGTTGGTGCAGTTTATGGTTTGATTAATTTAGTGATAAGTCGTGTTGGCTTGAATCTGAAGGTGTTTTCGGAAATGGCTGAACAACAAAAGAAACAACCAGTTTTTGTCAAGGTTGAGCAGCTTCGTCCTGGAGCGAATGGGCTTAACCTTACTGTAAAAGTTATTAGTTCAAAGATGATTATGCAGAGAGGTCGTTCTGATGGAATTCAAGGACGCCAAATGCGTATTGCAGAACTGTTGGTGGGTGATGAGACCGGAATGATTGTCTTCACTGCCCGAAATGATCAAGGTTTGGTTACTCTTTGCCTCTTTGGTTATGTATAAGCAATTAATGTTACGACTTCTGTTGCTGTTTACTAATGGTTTCTCTTAGGCTTTGTGCTTGGGACTTTATTTTGATGTCCATATATTAGAATGGTAATTGCATTAGGTGTACTTGGACATGTTCATGGTCCTTTGTTCTTTTTTATGGATCTCTACGTTCTATAAATAGTTCTGGATCTTGCTCAATGTTAAATATTTAAGTTCACGATTTGCTTGAAAAGACAGAAGCAGTTGTGTTTATTTTTTCACTTGGAGGCCATTTAGTTGTTTCTTAAGTTGGTAAAGGCCTTATTTCTAAAGCGCTATTGAGATTATTGTGGGTTGTGCTTGTAACTGTTTTATATCCATTCCTAGGAAAGTACTTTTTTGTCCAAGTCATTCTAAAATGAATAGTTTTGAACTCTTTGGTGAGATTGACATTTTTTACATTCGTGTGACCGGGCAAATGCTGTTTGATTCTGGCGTAACTAGTAATAAACTACCGGGAAGCTGATAAATTTCACCTGCAAGGGATCCACTGACCCGCTGGCCATGATTTGCTTTCTTTGTGTGCATGGACCAAGAAGATAATTCATGCAATTTCCGACGGAACACTGACTTCTTACTAGTTTTTAATTGTTCAACGTTCGGGATTAGACAAGATTTAATGTACTAAAATCGGACGGACCGGCTTCTCCCTTTGAGCATAGCATGCTTTTGGGGAGTCAGTATCAAGTGATTCAATATAGTATATGATGTGATAATCGATTAATACCATAAATATCCTAATACCATGACTTATAATCTGAATACTTGATCAGATCTCATTTATTAAAAACAATAGATTTAACAGAATCCCATTTATCTGGATTCCAATTATTAGAACATTAGACGACCCCAAGTTCCATGTATTCTCATCTTGGAAGACAGAATATTCTACTTTCAAAGTTCCCGACAAGTATGCGCTTTGCACATGAGGAGGTTAAATGTGTTTCATGTTCTCCACCTTTGCACTTGGAGAAGGAAACCTTTGAAAAAGTTCGTTGATTTAAGTGCTTTTGGGCTTCTGAACGTGTGACCATTTTTTTTTTCTTTTAACACGGAAAAGCCCCCTTTCCTTGGCTGGATGGTTAGCCATTAGCCTTTTCTGTTTTATTATGTACAATGGATTTTTCACTTGATTTCTGGCCTCATTGAGATTGCTTTCCAGAATTGTGACCGTATAGCCCAATGTGCAAATTGAGAACAAGAAGTTGGAAAGTGAAAACATCTAATGAAAATGGTAATGTATGGTTTCGTAACAATTTTTTATGGTGAGTTTGTTGCATTCAACCCCCTCTCTCCCCCTCCTCTCCGGAATAGGTTAGATACCTGAGACGACTTATATTGTAATTTCAGGTTATATGCAGCGTTACACGCACGCATATGCAAGTAGAATGCAGGTTGTAGGTTTTTCTTTTATTTATTTGGGTTTTTTTTTTTTTGGGGGGGGGGTGGGGGGGTAGTTTTAGATCCCACACTTCCATTATTAAACATCAAAGAATTCTATAATCTGCAACACAAAAGAACTGAGGATCTTGTGTAAGCTGCTTCCAGATTTGACCACTCAAGGTTATTCTCAAAATATTGGATTTGCTACAAGATTCTCTTACTTGCTCAGTGATTGAAGGTCTTGACTTCTTTTTCTTTTTTGCCTTTTCCTCGTACTTGTGATGTTAGGGCGTTACTATTCGAGATTTTAAAATCTATCTTCATGCTTTTTGCATAATGTTCTTTACTTTTGTCGAGCATCATAATATGCATTCCTGAACTATTTTTTTCGACACGTGCAGGCTTTATTTGTATTCTTCAAGTTGCATTAGTTGTTTATTTGTGGCGCAACCATCTAAATATGTGTCTCATGTTTATTTTGGCTGAAATTGGACTTGTGAATCTGTCTGTTCTATCTTTTGTTGTGACAGATCTTTTAAGTTGTGCTGCCCAGGTAATTATTTATTTAGTCATGATTTACCATATATGTTATCCGTCGGAGTGTGCATATGATCCATCATGTAATACTAAATCCTATTCAGTGCACTGATGACGTGTCTCATGTCCAGTGGATTTGATGAAAGAGGGTGCTACTGTAATCTTGCGAAATGCAAAAATTGACATGTTCAAGGGATCGATGAGGCTTGCAGTGGACAAGTGGGGCCGTGTTGAAGTCACTGAGCCTGCTAGTTTTACCGTGAAGGAAGATTGCAATCTCTCCCTGATCGAGTTTGAGCTCGTGAATGTTGTTGAAGAGTGACCTGTCTTTTTTACTTACCGAATCAATAGTAATAGTTAGTAACCAACAGAAACAAAGTCCTTGCTGTTTTTTCTTGGGAACATGCCTATCTTGCCCGTCTAATCTCACCATAGCAGAGAGCATAGGTCAAGAAAGATCAATACACTACTTTCCAGTCGTCGGCTGGTAAAAACCTGAACTTAGCACAGATGGTGAAGAGGTAGTTTAAGATAGAAAGCAGCTTATTGTTGGACCTTGCTTTACTTTTCTCAGACTTGGTTTTTGTTTTTGGTAATCAACTTTTCTGCTTTGTATTTCCTCCTAATGTTGTTTACTGCCTATCGAATGTTTTCCCCAGTTTGCTTGCTTTTCTTGCGTAAAATTGTGCGCACATAGACGTAATGCTGTGTTTGGCACGTCGGATAGAATAGACTGAAAGGATAGCATAAGGGGTGATTTTTTTTTTCCCTGTCGGAAAAAATGAATCACCGTGGTCGCCGCCACATCATTCACAAAGTTGAATCACAACAAAAAGGAGATGGAGAGCGAGTGGAGGTGGTGGGTTTTATGGTGGAATCTGATGCGGCAGTAGGGGAGGTTCTGGACGGTGATAGTCGTGGAGGTGATTGACTGTGACGGCTGTGGATGTTTGATCTTTTGGGGTAACAAGGTGGTGAAGGTGGTCGACGGCAACTTGATGGAGGTAAGAAACGATTGCTGTGGTAAGGTGGAGGTTATTGACTGTGACGGCTGTGGATGTTTGATCTTTGATCTATTATAGCCTGTTTGCGAGTTTTTTTTAGGAGAGAAATGGAAGGAAAAGAAAGGAAAGTGACTACTTTTTTCCCTTTTCTTTAGTTTGTGAGTTTTTTTAGGAGAAAAAGTGATCAGGGAAATTTATGCTACTTTTAACGATAAATCTTTCCTCCACATAAATAGGAAAAAAGAAATTCTGTAAGTAACATTTTAATAATGTCCATATTACCCTTGAGACAATGAAGACTAAATTTTGAATGACTTCTAAGTTTTGAGGTTTCTTATAGAAGCTTATCACTTTATTTACAATTAAGTGATTGTTTTAGATATTAGAGTTGACTCGTAACTGATTATTTTACTTTTGGTGTGACATTAATTAGATTTAGATGTTGGGATGCTTGTCGTGATCTCATGGCTATTTTTGTTTTTTACATGATGAAATTAATCAACTATGTAAGGCTTATGACATTAGTATGATATGTATTTTGTATGATATATCGATAATTAAATTATTTTACCAACAAAATCATGTTTTTTTTAGGATTATACATTCATAATCTTTGTTAGAATTATCACAATTTATTATAAGGGTATATACGTAATTATGTGTCTTTTCTTTTCTTTTCTGCTGAACTCACAAACAAGAGAAAAGAATGATACTTTCTTTTCTCTCTTAAACTCACAAACAAGAGGAAGGATAATTATTTTCCCTTCTCTTCTTTTCTCTTCTTTTCCCTTCTCTTCTTTTCTTTTCTTTTCTCTCGTCTCAAAACTCGCAAACAGGCTATTATTGTTTTTGATTTTGTACGGGCATTGTGTGTGCTCGCGACGTTATATAATAAAAGGAGATATGTTATGAATCGATAAGATTAAGCATCTATTACTCTACCATATTTTGTTTGTCCAAACCTTCGGTTAGCACTAAAAGGTGTATCGGTAACAATTTATGATACTTATTAACGATAAATGATACATGACCACGTATATAATAGTGTAAAAATAGACATTCTGTAGCGTTAATTTGTAAGAAGTGTGGGCTACTGAGGTACTAGTAATTCTTAATAAGACAAAATGTTCCTCAGAATAACGTGGGCTGGAACTTAAGCTAAGCGGGCCAATATAATAAGTACCATTACCCTGATGTATGTAGCCTTCGGAGGCTCAATCGGTTTCATAAAGATGAACTTGGGGTGGTCCAATCAGAGAAGCCCATTGAGATATGAGTTGGGCTATGGCTGTGATTTTGATCTGGCATCCGAAGTCAATCTTGTGGAACTTGGTCCTGGTGGTGAATGCTGATAGCTCAGGCCCATGTTCTTGTGGTCAAATTTACTTAGACTTCCTACATTACCCTTAATAAAGAAAGTGAGTAAATGAGTAAAGAGAAAATGAATCAGCAAAAGTAAATAAAGGGCAGTAAAGAAAAAACTACGAAAGAATCTTCTTTAATTTAGAAAGTAAGCGGTGCTTTTAGGACAGATCAAAAAGAAAAAGTGATCAATATGTTTGAGCTATCGTAGCGGGAGTAGCCTTCTTCTTCCCTGACTCCCGATTCTTAGTGTAGGTGGTCAAGCAATTTCAGATCTCTTAATACGATGTCGAGTAAAAAAGAAACTCCTAACCAATGGATAATATCCGAAATTTTCAGTCAAACTACCTTATAGGACGAATTCGGGCTTCGAAAGGATGATACCCAATGATTGGGCCCAAGGTCCAGCCTCCACCTGGCATCACCGTTTCATGTCTTGCTGGTGATCATTCACGGCTGTAGTTCACGATCAATATTTTAGTAACAACAAGCACTAACTTTATTCTCTTCGCTCGTGAATAAGTTTAACGATATTTATGGTTTTGAAGAAGCGAAAAATTTTCGGTTAACAATATCGCATATCGTGCATCATGTGCGTTACTCATGCAAGTATGAAATTAAGTTTACAAGTACAATGTATGGCATTTATTTAATGTTCCAAAAGTGCAGTCCCTATTCAAATATTCTAGAATGGGTGGAACCTGAGACAAGCAACAAGAATGGCATTAACTGAGCGATCTCCACGACTACCGCCCTTCTCTTTTCGGGGGCCCTCCAACCCGACAACCAAATATCCATAACAATAATGGATACAACGTGATGTACCCATTTGCCAAAATCGATACAAATTAAGGTGTAATTATTATAATCATTTATACATATTTGTTGATGTTGAACCGTGTCATTTTCGACAATCGAATTTGGGATTTTTATTTTTGGCAAACCAACGCTATTGATGTTTGTTCTACTTTTAGTTCTTTTATTTGTAGCTTAAGATTTTAGTGGGTAGGCTAATAGAACTTTGTTGGGTCGAGCAGATATTCTGGGCGTGGTAAGCTTATTTCCTCAATTCTCTTGTGTGTTCTTCAGCGTTCCTTTATTTATGATTTTATGATTTGACCGACGGTAAAGTTATGCCTTGCCGGGTAAGAGAAACGTAAGAGTTACATTCTTGTTGTCAACATATTTTTACATAATGAAAATTTTAAATTTTGCTTAAAAAAGAAGGAAAAAAAAAATCTGAGTTGGAGGATAAAGGAGAAAGGGTTCCACATTCTTATGCACCAAAAGAGGAAGGGACCCACTTATTACAATGGCTGATCATGAAGAAAAGGAAGTCATGGAACTGATTAATTAATACAAAGAAAAAGGAAAGTGTAATCAAAATGATACTCAACGATGATCTGCGTAGTGCTGACGTCGGTGCAACGCAGCCTGAAAAGCAACAGTGACGAGTGTGTGGTCGGTCAATACATGATCAAAGTGGCCTGCCAAGGCCAACGAAGCTCCTGCTTAAAAGTTGTGATCCAACTTGTAGAATTTGTGCCTTCATGATCATTCATGGCCCATGAATGACTTTCATCCGAGAATGCTTTAATCCTTTAATTCAACACTTCAGTACATAAGTCATGATCAGAAAGGCATAAATGTAGTGTTGAATCAAAACATTTTAAGCAGGGGGTATGAATCTCAAATTCTATGTACAGTGTTCATGAATGCTGGTACATTCTTAGAGTTTTTATTTTGAAGTTGAAATGTCATCAGAAAACGTCTGAGGCGATAGTAAGTTTAATGCGGTCTATTATTTGGAAGATGACCAGAGAGAATGCTTCAATTCTTGGGATTATCATATTTGACCCCCTTAGCTATCTCAGGTTTATGGTTCTACCCTTACGGAAAATAATTGACACAATTAACCCTTTTCACTAATTCAAAATTCAACTCCAACAAATTTTGACGTGAACGTTTAAAAGTACTCTAATGATTCATTTAGAGCCAAGAACAGATACGAAACACCTTGTTGGCGTGATGGCTGTGGCGGAGCAATGCTGTTATGTCAGTGGCTGAGGGGGTGCAGAAACTTACACTGGTTAGGTTCCTAGGACGAAAAATGGGTGGAGATAATTTTTTATTTTTATTTTTTTGGTTAAGTACATTGAACCTACATGATAATATTGTTAGGTCAATTTCTTTTTTAAAGTTTACCTAACTTAATACAATATAAAAACTCTTGTTTAAAAAGGTCAATTATCATAGCATAAGTTGCATTCTTTTATAATATTTATATAAACTTAGAGATGATGAACATTCGTTTATATCTCATTAGTTTGTCTTCTCACATGCAATCGGATACACTACATATGTTAAGCATTCTCAACCAGATAGTAACTTGAGACTGCGTGTGTTCATGTGCGCATCCGCCACCACCTATCTATCGGTCGAATTGCCGTTGTCAGGGCAATGTATCACATTTTCAAGAGTCTCTTACATTACAAAACCTGAGGCCCAGCGACTAGAAGTTCAGAAATGGTGTATTGTCATCGCAACTTGCGTGAGTATCTACCATGCACCCACTTGTTCCGTGGGTCGAAAACTTGTGTAGAATTGTTTGATGAAAACAATTTTGCACGTTGGCTTTAGCTTGGTGGTGGATGCTCATTATACAGGCGTAGGGCATGCCTTCGAACAATTACTGGGATAAATTTTCATTGTCGAAATCATGGACTTCTTTTTGTAAATTCTTGCTAAATCTCAAACCGTTGTTCTCCAAGAGTTACTTTGCAAGTGCTTCACTTGATCTAACAAAGGTACTCCCATCGGTGCAAGGACTTAGATTCCCACAAATGCAGAATTCAAGACTCTGGAGTGGAATGTTTTAAGTAACTAAACAGTTTTTTCAGCAACTGTTTGGAGTTGATTTTTGGAAACAATCAAAATTTATTGTTGAATTCAGCTTTAAATAGCTTTAATCTATTTTAAGCATAAAAAATTAAAAATTATTGAAAGTGTTCGGATAGAAAAGGATGGAAGTAAGTTTACTATAACAACATGACCATATAATGTATTAGATTTAGAATAAACTTTGGATGCTACCCGGGTCGTATGAATCTTCCTCTAACCACATATATAGTGACAATTAATAATCACTAAATGTTTCTAGTAGCTTTTATGCTGGCACTTTCAACGACAATTCTTAACAGTAATTTTTTTAGCGTCACTAAATAAAAGCCACTAGAAACATATAACGACCGTTAATTGTCGTCATATGAGGGGTAGGAGGAAAATTCCTTCAACCTGGGTAACAACCAAAAATTTTCCTTAGATTCAAAGGTCTCATTTAATGTCTGTTTATATTTGATGATATTTTGATAATTCTTAAGATTAAATATGATTCTGTAAAACTGATTAATTTAGAATCCAAAGGATTTTGATTTAATCATATTTTGTCATTCTAAAATCAATCTCAGACAGCCTCTAAGTAATATTTTTATACAAAGGCGGCATGGCATGAATATCGAAAATTCGGTACCTTTGCAGTGAATATCGGACAAGTAGAGGACACTATGGCAAGGAGCGAATCCGGCAACCTTGAAAAAACACTCTTATTGTCAAAGTGTTAGGTTCACATTTCAGTGTTCTAGTTCTCCTTCCTCGTTTGTTGGGCATTTGGCGACTAATTGGGAAAATCGACATCGTCAAACTCACAAATGGCAATTAAATAAAATTCAGATTTCGACTATGGCAAAGCATGTTGGCCATTTTGGTGACCGCTGCATATTGAGCAGCGTGATAAACCAGACTTCCATACCACGATGCCGGAATCTGTCACACAAATTGGCACTCCAGCCCATAAAGGCACTATGCAAACCAAAATCTGGCAGACACTCGAGAAGTCCCATTGCTACATCTTCTGGAAACCCCTTCGACGATCTTCACTAGCAGAAATCTAGACCTATTGTCAACAATGGCACCAAAAAGAGGGTAACCTTCGTCGGCCAAAACATTCAACATCCTCTGCATCGAGCAACCACCGCCTTCCACCAACCGTCACTGGCGGGAGCCACCTCAACAGTGGGCCCTCAAAACATATCTTAAGGCTCAAAGCTCCCCCTCCCCCTCCCTTCTTGCCATGCCCCGGAAAAGTGACCACATCTAACAACTTTTAGTTAACAAATTAGTTCCTCATAATTTGTCAAACGTGGATCAAAGGTGAAAGGATTTGAATTCGAGGACAAAGGCAAACAAAAAGATATATGGCCATAGAGTGCCAATGACCACCGGATATCTTGAGGTCCGTCGTGCAACATCAATAAGTGGAAGGCATTTCACGTTGTCAAGAAAGGAAAAAGGTAGCATGCAATCATGGATTGTTCACTTTCGTTATAGATGGCAATTTGATTTTGAGGTACCACTCAACTTCTTTTTCCTACTTTGAGCATATCAAACTTGAGTCGTCAAAATTTTCTCTCCCGTGATCATTTGTGCAAAAACATCAACTTTTCACTATGAGATCACCATACTTTGCGCACTCAAAGAAGGTACACGAGTTCGTGAGCATGGTAGTACGGAAAATTTGGCAGAAAGAGCATATAACTTTTTATACAGCGATAAATGATTGTCACTAAATATTGCTAATGTCTTTTAATTAATTACGTGAAAAAACGTCAAGTTGTCATTAAAGATATTTGTGAAAATGTCACTAGCACTATTTACGATAACTAATACTCCTGTTGGTCTAAAGTTAAGGCAATCAAACATCATCCAGGTAAGTGGGTGTGAAGTGGCCTTATAGCTCAAAGAAAATGCTATTTAACGCGGGGTTCTTTCCCACGTCGTCTTAAATCGCCATACTCAAAACTTGGTAGCAAGAGCTAAGGTTCTAAAATGACTCGTTGAACTGCCCAGCTTAACTTGTTCGTCGTAGAGTTCAATTTTTTTTTTTTTTTTTTCACGTTCTATGACGGTATTTAATGCTACAATTGTTTCATATTTGGTACAATCATGCAGATTCACCTTATTCAATATTGTTTGTATGTTAAATTAGCAAATTAAATAAGAAATTGCCGATATCCCACCTTACTTTTCCATTTATGACAGCTTTCGTAAGCCACACTTGGTAGGTTTCAAAGTGCAATTCTCGAATTCATCAAAAAAAAAAAAAAGGTTCACCGCTCAACCCATTATTTTACTTTGTGGCGTTGTACTCTTTCGTAAAAAAACGAGTGCTTTCTTCTCATTGCAAAAATTATTCTTGGCCACTTTCTACTGTGTGGGACTTTACAGTGTTCCTTTTTTTTTTTTTTTTTTACTCGGGTTAAAAGTAAAAAAATATATCATCATCCAAAAACCAGTATCAAGGTTCAAAACACCGACATTATACATGCCTATCAAACGTATCTCAGAACTAGAGTGAAGTCAACAAGTGAGACGCACAATATGTACAGTGCAAGATAAGGCAGCAATGGATCATATCAAACAATGCTAAAGCAATACGAAATGACTTTAAGGCGTTGTTGATTGAAGACATTTCATCCTTTGAGATGCATACCTCTACAAAATTATGTATCGATAGTAGGCACCACTTCTATGGTGGCAATCGGGTATTGGTGGACTGGTATCAGAACTTTAACAACTCAAATTTGCTTCAAATGTCAAGCAAATAATAGATTGGGCATGCCATTGCTATCAAATCCCATGTGCAGCGCCGATTGGAAGGTCATTGCTTGTTTGCAAAAAGGAAAAAGGTGTTCTTGCAATCATGTATTGTTCACTTTCGATTTTATGGCAACTGGACTATGAGATGTAACCACCTTGAAGCATATCAAATTTTGCTTTTCCCTGTTTTGCGCAAGAATATCAACTATCTCTGAGATCACCATACTTTGTGTTGGAATTGGGTTTTAAACCCATTGTGGAGAAGCAACTTTGACTCAATTTTCAAATGGGTTTCAAACCATAGTTTGGTTAGGAACAAATTGATTCATGTTCATCTATTGTTGTATAGTTCGACATTAAATGAAACCACAGATTTTTGTTTTTTGTCCAAGTTAAGTAACCAAGTTTGGCAGTGAATGTGGCAGTTATGGAGTCGCTTCTTCTTCTGTGTGTATGTGTGTGTGTGTGAGCGAGTGTTTGTGTAAGTAACCAAAAAGCCTTACTGAGATATTCTGCAATATAGAAGAAACTGCTACAGTTTTGAGTTTATTTTTGACAGACTACAAATACCCTTTGTCTTTTATGCAAAACGAGACTCTTCTACATGTGGAAATCCACATGGTTCAGAAGCCATTTATGGAGATAATAACTGGCTTCTCATTTCTTTGAAAATAGGGAACTCCTCCACCTGTTGAAATTGGTTGAGAGCTTAGCTAGCAGACCAGTGCATATGTACTGTGTTCTCTGTTTATGACTTTGGTTAGACATGCATGATCAACCTAATCAAGACTTGCTGGCAGGTATCATATGATCAATACATACAATTTGAATGTTAGGAAGTGAGCACACTCGAGAAGGTTTGGTCAGCTGATGTCAAGGCTCCATATGAATTCAATGTGTTTGGTGATGAGTGTTGGTTTCAATTTATAGCAGTACCTTTTGTATCAATAAAACCAGACATGGCTGGCCCCTGTACTTTGATATGCAAATTTATAGCTTGAACCATGTTGCCATTGATTGACATGAGCCAAACGGTAGATTTCGAATTCTAGTGGGTCTAGGCCAATGCTCAGGCCTCTGGAAGAATGTAGTTCGTCTCAGACAAAGTTATTAATAGCTTAACAAACCCCAGGTCAGAAAATCAAACACAAGTAAAGTAAAAGTAGAAAGAATCAAGGAATGCAGGAGGCAACATGTTTCGACATGAAGTCTGCGTCCACAGGGAAACACTATGCGAGTCCACCCATTAAAGATGACATACGAAGCCGAAACTCGCATCTGATTCAGTGAGATCTCTACTTTAGCACAAAGAATATGGTTAGGAGTATAAAGTAGACCGTAAAATTTGGCCTTGAATTTCCTCGGAAACTTGGGTTCTATCATTAGATACAAGACATCATAGCAGAGAACCATAACCAATAAATAATTAAATTTTTTTTTTGGTTTTGTTTTGGGGGGTGGGGGCTTCTTTTTCCTACTCCATTTTTTAATTGGTGGAAGCTGATTTATCTACTTTATTCATCTGTGCACTGGACCAGAGTTCTAGGTCTCTGATCAAGCGTGGAAAACAGAGTATTTGGTATTGATTAATAAGGGATTGTAAGCCAGATTGACCATAGTCGTTGAAGCAGTGGAGATTCATGTTCTGATTATTCCTGGATTCTGGAGTACACTTGTCTAAGAGTTATGCAAAAGATGCTTCCTGTTTGGTCCCCAGAGCTCTGGCTTACGGTTCCGCAGGCTGCAACTTGATAAAAACTATAGAACCTAACAATTGTTACTTCTGCATGCAAATATTTTACGAGATTGGCAGTTCTCTCAACCACCCTGCGTTTCCCACGTGCAGAAGCAAGTGATCGCCATTGATGTACCTGCAAAAATCAAATTAACGTGGTTGGGGTCCAAAAATTATTATAAAACATTTCGAAGGGCCATGGCCTTCAATCCCTTCCTTCCTTGAACATTTTGAGTCTGGCATGGCTAAGAAGTTGAGTTAATTATACTACAAGGTCCCTCATATAAAGAGTGCTCTATTGAAGCCACTGCATATAGAATACTTTAGGCTTGAGTAGCTCACACTAAGTGGCCTGAAGATGACAATCCGAAGTTGGTTCAATTATAAACTCTCCTATTAATAATGTAGTACTACCATATTCCCAGAGCATTCATTTAGGCTTCACTGTCTTGCATTTAGACCGAATTCAAGTCTGATTCTGATAATTGAAGTTAGTTGCAGGCCATTATTCTTAAGAAGGAAAGAGCAATCACCTATACCTAGCCAATAATCACCTAGAGTTTATCTAGCTACCAAATAACAAGTATAGCTAGCTATGGAAATCAGGAAAAGGAAATTAGGGAACCACAGGCTGCTAGCTTTCAACTTTTTCAATAAATATGATCTGATTTTCAAGGAGCAAAATTTCTTGTATACAATTAGGTGCACCCTTTGAAGTATGTTGGTGTAACAAAACCCTTAGCGTTGTCGATATAATGTGTTCTCCCTATAGTTTGTTGTTTTGCTGGAAAAGGTGACAGCAAAAATACAAAGTCTCTCGCATTTGTGATGTCGATCATACACCAATAATGACGTCGATGTGTTTCGTCAAAAAGATGTAAAATCATGCAAAAAATAAGTGTATGATGCATGAGTGGTTGGAAGATAGGCACTGGAAAGGCAGTAAGGCCAAAATAAAGTTGGAGGACACATAAATGAGCTTGTGAACACCCAATGTTCTAAACAAGCTACATTGTCTTCATCCAGGTTCCTGCAACTTACTGTGTCAAGTTGTATATCTCTGATGGTGGAGAGGACCATCTTTATCCACCATTTATTGTTCCAGATCTTCTGACTTCTAGTTCAGAAGAATTTGGGTTTTGTGGAGTAAACCTCTTCTTCCTTGCCAGTGATTTGTTTTTTCACACAAGTATACTGGTGTTCACTGTTCACTGCCCTAACTTCTCTGTCACCTATATATGGTAAATTACTTCAATTAAATTGTCTTCTCTTTACCTTAGCTTCTAAGGCTGCTTTTCTTATTTCTTTAACCACTATATCACCTGCTACTTTGATATGCTAGTCACTAGAGTTTTGCTAAAACATAGATATGCTTTGAGACATAATATTGGTATGATTTTCGTGTCGTAAGGCAAGTCCTTTCGTGGTGGTTCACTGGTTTTTGCTATTATTATTCTGTTTTTATTGCATTGCTTTTGTTCTTCTTGCTTTTGTCGTTTGTCACAACAACGATGCTCCGTTCAACCATTGAAATTAAGGAAATAAACGCTTTCTAAAACTTATTGTCCATAATCTCAACGTAAACAACAAATATATTTTTACAACGTCGTCCCAGACCTCGTGTTTTTATTGTAAGTTAATTCCCTCCTGGAATTTATACCATTGATTACATTAAGGAGATAGAATAGTACAATCATCTTAGGAAAAAGGTAGAAGGATCATTCTTCAACTAATAACACTTATTTTTCCAGTTTTGTAAACTGGAGAAAATAAACCCGTTTGACACAGTTTTTTTTTTTTTTTTCTTCAGTTTTGAAAACAGGGCTGTCTTTGAAAATTCCAAAAATGAGTTTTAGGTTTTCAGTTTTGGTTTTTATTTTGAGACCACCACCCTCCCACCGCCGGCGACTGGCAACCACCGCCAGCGGCCGGCCACCACCACCGTCGGCCACCGCCACCACAAACCATCATCAAAGAAAAAACTCAAAATAAAAACTGGGTAATCAAACACCAATTTGTTTTTATATATATAAAAACAAATTAAACTGGTTTTGAATTTTATTTTTTTTTTTTGGAAACAGAAAATCAAAACTGGAAGTGTTACCAAAACATTACCTAAAACTCATTTGCACAAGTTATAGAGCAAAAAAAAAAAAAAGAAGAAGAAGAAAAATAAACAAACATGTTGATTATTTCAAAAATGGTTCCACTAGTTGTGTGTGAATTGAGACGACCCACTTGTTTTCGCAAATAAGAGGGCAACAAGAAGTGCATGGATAATACACACGGGTTCATGCCATTTTTTGTGGGACATGAATTCTGCCTTTGTGAACCAACCTTAATGTCCAAATTAGCAGTAAAAAAACAAACTAGTACCTTACGGACTTGTCTACTGATTGCCACTTCACCTTAACCAATCAAGAACCTGGCATGATGTCAAATGTACTGCCCTGATGCATTGATCTGAGGCTCAAATTCCGTGACGAAGTATATGATTCGCCGCCCTCCAAGTAAATTGGAGAAGAAAAATGGATTTACTCTCTCTGAAAAAGTAAAAAAGTTACTTTTTATTTTATTTTATTTTAATTTACTTGGCAATTCTATTTGATTTATGACACTCAGAGTCCAGATGATCCGTATGTTTTTACGTACAACGTTCGTATAGTTGTAAAAACGGAGTGCTTATAGGTTAATAATGAGTGACATCACCTATTGATTTCTCATTATTTAACCAATACTCTTGCCACGGCACTAGTTATCGTAACTTACTTATCACTTTTCTAAGTCGAGTTTTTGGGGTCTCTCTTCTTGATCCAAGTGATCAAATAAGCTTACGGTGAGAGCATAGAGAAAGTTGGTGGTGGTGCAACTTTCGTCTAGAGGAGTTAAAAATAAAAAATACCCCTTGAATCCTTCAAATTTACTGCTAATTAAGTATAATTCAAAGATTTTGTTTACAATTTTGATCAATCAAGTGCTGTGTAGCTCAAGATTTGAGAGCAACGAATGCTAATACGTGGGAAGAACTTAAGGATTAGATCAGATGATGCAAAAATTGCTCTACATTTAGCACTATGTCAATTCATTTTTTTGGTAAAGTTCAGTAATACTTCTCAACTAATGACTCTTGACAAATCGGTTCCCATAGTATTTTACTTAATGGGTAAACATTCATTCGGCCCGCGAAATCAGAATACCTAAGACTCCTCCGAGATTAATTATCTACTACTAAATGGATGAAAAATATGCACATGCTTATCAAGGGTCACAAATGTATAGTTTAAGACAGATGTATTTTGATCAGCAATCTTTATTGACGTGGTCAACATATTAGTGAAAAAGTAACATCGCGGCATAAATCTTTTCGGTTCAGAGGAAATGAAGTGGAAAAGAGGGAGATCCAGTCTATGGTTTAGTGTATGTGATAGGTTTATTATGCATGCACACGGACAAGAATGCACATAGAAAATTCATCTCGAATTGTAATTTATTCCCACTTTATGGAATTTTTTCCCCATTCTTCATTAATTTACTCTCTCTTTCTTTTTATGCTTGACAATATATGAATACATTCCTCAAATTTGCATTCCCACGAAAATTCCTCACAAAGTAATCATACGTAAATATAGTCGATTGGTAAAACCTTAAAATCTTTCATGGTCACCAAAAAAATATATATCAAAGCCCGATTATTGGGGTGGGAGAGGATTTAGTTTTATAATTGGGAAGAAAGAAGGGTGGTTTGAGTGGGATGCATACCTTGGAGGTTAGGGAAGAGTGATATACTATGACATGGTGGTCGCGGTTGTAGTCTTTGCTTGACAGGATTGGATGGTCTAGTGCTCGCGGTTGGGGGGTTTAAACTAGCGAAAATAACAAAATGAACGGATTAGAGATTCTGGTTTGTGGGGAGGCAGGGTTTGCCGGTTGGCTCGGTAGATTCAAGTGTTGGTTAAGGGTAAAGTCGTCCATTTCAATATCTGCTACTTCGGTCAGGTAGAGTGAACTCAGTGAACTTATTCGAGACGAGTAAAATTTAGTTCAAAGAGTGTTCATGTATTTTGCCATATTATTTTTTCTTTTGGACATATACACGTGAGACAAAGAGTGTGACACCGAATTTCGGTTTTGCTTGCACCACCGAAACACGGAAGAAGCTATACAACATAACGAAAATGATTACGAGGGACACCAAGTACGAAAAAATGTTAATTTGGCCGTGAACTTCCAAATAACAAAACACTTGTTATAGTATGTTCGAAGGTGTTCGAAGCGCAAGGGCCACAATGTTGTGTGCGGATAAAATAAATAGGCCATCGATTTCCAAAAGACCATTGTACGAATGATCCAACCTAAGATTTTAGTTTACTCACGGGCTTTGTCACCTGCGTTGATGCTAACTTCACCAGATATTCTTCTACTTCTATAATGCAAAAACGCGTCAAAGCTTTGTACAAAAAAAAAAAAAAAACGCGTCAAAGCCACATAAAAACAAACTCCAGCCAACAGCAAACTGACATGTGTTCACTCCCGCTCGGAATCGCGTCCACCGTTGCTTCCGGTGCCCCCTCACTCTTATTAGTCAGCTCTTAATTTCCATCTCTACGTGCTGAAATCTTTTCCATATGAACGCTGAGAAATTCACAGTAATCAAGGATTTCAGATGAAATCTATGCGTCACCCCTCTTAAAAATCAATCCAAAAACCCTATTAAATACCAAAGGCCAACCCCCACCCTTCCCCATTATAAAATTTCCCTTCCTCTGCCCACAAAACCCACCAACATTCTCACAACCCATCTCTCTCTCTCACTCACACACACACGCACACACAGAAGATGCACAAACCAGAGGATGCCAGTCCCATCTTCCTCCTCTTTTCTTTCCTCTACTTAATCTCTTGTTTCAATGTGAGTTAATTCTGTTGGAAGTTGCATGATACATTGTACTAGTTCTTTGTATTTATTAGTGTTTCATGTGTGCAATTAATTAGAGTATTGCACATTTAATGGAGGTTTTATCGTGCCAATGCAGGTGGGTTTGGCCGGTACCGGCGAGAAATCAGGCGGGTCATCGGCCGGAGTGAACCCTTTCACCCCGAAGGCCTACCTGGTCCGTTACTGGAAGAAGCAGATCGCCAATGACTTGCCCAAACCGGAGTTTTTCCTCAAGAAAGTGTCGCCGCTGAACGCGGTCCAATCAGCGAGTTTCTCAAAGCTCGCGGATCAGAACGCGCTCTCAACTCAACTGCCGTCGTTTTGTTCGGCGGCGAACCTGCTCTGCTTCCCCGATTTGTCGCCGAGCCTCGAGAAGCACTCGGGGGACGTCAACTTCGCGACGTACTCCAACCGGAACTTCACCAACTACGGCACCCGCCGGTCCAGCGGGGTGGACTCGTTCAAAAACTACACGGACGGGGACAATATTGCGGTCGACTCGTTCCGGCAGTACAGCCGTGACTCGCTCGGCCACGACGACAGCTTCACCGGCTACGCCCGGGATGGCAACGTGGCGGACCAGACGTTCAACACGTACGGCACCAATGCCCTCGGCGCCAACGGCGACTTCTCACACTACCAGGACGGCACCAACAACCCGAACCTCAAATTCACGTCGTACTCAGCCGACGCCAGCGGCCGCGAACAGACGTTCAGTTCGTACACCGGCGAGGCCAATGCCGGCGACGAGTCGTTCGCCAACTACGGAAAGGGCGCCAACGGCGTCGAAAACGAATTCAACAACTATGGAAAGGACTCCAACGTCGTCGGCTCGACCTTTTCAAATTACGGCCAGAAATCAAATGCCGAAAATGACACGTTCACATCGTACGGGACTGAGGGCAATGTCCCTGAGAACGTTTTCAAGAACTATGCCGTCGATGCTAATGCTGCATCGGAGAATTTCGCCAACTACAGGGACCAGTCCAACGTTGGGGACGATAGCTTCCAGTCTTACGGGAAGGGTTCCAATGGGCCGGAGGTGAATTTCGCCAACTACGGAAAGTCTTTCAATCAAGGGTCTGACAAATTCACTGGCTATGGAAAGGGTGCGGTGGATCCTGCTGTTGATTTCAAAATTTATGGCGTGAACACTACCTTCAAGGACTACGCCAAAAAGGGTGTCACGTTTAGCAAGTACAATCAGACGGCATTGAATGATCAGTTGTCTTCAATGGAGGACAAGACCGGAGGCAAGAAGGCAAATAAGTGGGTGGAGCCGGGTAAGTTCTTCAGAGAGAAGATGTTGAAGAGCGGGACTGTAATGCCGATGCCGGACATCCGTGACAAAATGCCCAAAAGGTCGTTTTTGCCCCGGGTGATCTTGTCGAAATTACCTTTCTCGACTTCCAAGTTGGATGAGTTGAAGAAAATTTTTCATGCCGGTGAAGACTCGAGTATGGCTGGTATGTTGGCCAACTCGATCCGAGAGTGCGAGCGCCCGCCAAGCCGGGACGAGACCAAGCGGTGCGTCGGCTCAGCGGAGGACATGATAGACTTTGCGACATCGGTGCTGGGCCGAAACGTCGTCGTTCGGACCACCGAGAACACGCAGGGGTCAAAGGGGAATGTGATGGTCGGGTCGGTTAAGAAGATCAATGGCGGCCGAGTGACCAAATCGGTGTCTTGTCATCAGAGCCTGTTCCCTTACTTGCTTTACTACTGCCACTCGGTTCCAAAGGTCCGGGTCTACGAAGCGGATTTACTTGACCCGAACACCAAGGCCAAGATGAACCATGGTGTGGCCATTTGTCACGTGGACACGTCGTCGTGGAGCGCGGGTCACGGAGCTTTTGCGGCGTTGGGTTCGGGTCCTGGGAAGATCGAGGTGTGCCACTGGATCTTCGAGAATGATATGACCTGGGCCATTGCGGATTGAGTTCGGATCCGGATTTTGAAGTCAAACTTGGTTGTTGACAAAGGTCAAAACCTACCCGTTACCGTCATATCAGTATTAAAGTATTTTGTTGTTTATGTCCAGTACATTCACGCTCTAAGTGAACAAACAGTTGGGTATTAAGTTGCAATTTTATGGTTATGATTTGGTTATAACTCGGGTGTGTTGTACCTTTTTGTTCATGTGTACACTTTTTCTTTTTGTTTGGTTCGTACATTTGTTTTGCTACCCACTATGACTTGGATTTGACATGCAACTTGTATTGCATTGCAGAGAGAAAACGATAGATGAATGTGGGCGCGCCCCGATGAGTTATCATATGTTCTATAAATTTAATCTATTAGCGAAAGAATTTAACAGTGTATGTTGTGCTTTAGCGTTGCGTCGCGTACAAATTTTTTGATATCACGTACAAATTTTTTGATATTACGTACAGAGACAACTTAAGGGGCTCCACTGTCAAGTGCACAAATAATCAGAGTGCAAATTGCATTATTATAGATGGAGACCAAATACACAAGCGAAAAAATCGGTACCATGTTAAGTTATCATATCAGAACTTTAATACTATATTAAGTTACCATTTACTCTAAAAACTTAACATGTTAGAGAATGAGTCTAATAATATATATCATGCTTTAACAGTGACAACCAAGTAGTACAATTTAGTCTACGATATATCCCATAACAAAAATGTTGTTATATTAATTGCACTCATGATTATATATAGTTTTGATGTTAGGGTTTTGATCTATTTGGATATGGTAGCATCTAATTCCAAAATAAAATTGAGTTTCAAGGACATGGTAATGCTCCATGGACCAACCAACCAATGCATTCACATGCATATTATATACACCAAAGAGAAGAGATATAATGAGATGGGCAACAATTTGGACCACAAAAGTCTACCGCTACAATGCGTGGGAGAAAAGGCCATTTGCCAGCTGTTTTTTGGGCCAATCTTCCTTTTCTTAATTTGGCATTCAATTATATCGGAGGCGATTATCTTCCCTTTTCATCAGATACGCGACAAATCGATATCAAGTTTCTTAGTTCGATATTTACGTTCTATTTTTTTCGGTCGCTACTGCTTCTTGTCCCTCAATGTGTGAACTCTCCACTAGATTCAAAAGAGTTAGGAGCATAAACACGCCATTAGTCCATAAATCTTGTGTTAAGGATTATATAAATAAGACTAAATAGTTTGTCTGTTTCATATGTCCTTAATCACCAGCTCCACTCAATTCAGACCTTTTGAGCGGCTACACAGTACACATCCTCCTCAATGGTTGCCCATCTGGAATCCATCATGTCATGTGCAATTCTTTCTAATTTCTAACGTTCAGATCTATTTTCCTTTTTTTTTTTTAATTTGATCCCATATTTTTGTTCTTTGTTTCTTTTTTTTTTTTGGGTTAAGAGTGAGAATTCTTTGTTTCTTTAAAACAAAATAATTGCAGAATAACAAAGAGGGCTTTGCTTGATGGACTTATGGTAACTCCTCTGATCTATATAGTATGTGTGGTGAAGGTTGAGCACAAGCTTTTTGTGATAAGTTTTTGTTCCCATAGTCACCAAATAATGACAACTTCATAGAAAAGGTAAATTCTATGTGAGGGATCTCACATTTATTTGTTTTTTTTTTTTTTTGGGGGGGGGGTTATACCATGAAAGCGGTCCGTGTCTTTTCGTTTGCATTTTTCGTTGTGACTTTGTACGTACATAGTTCACTGTTTTTGTGATTGTTAATTAAAAAAAACGTTAACTTTATCGTATTACTCGTTACGTTTCTGGATGATTTAGATGCTTTTTTTTATATCTTTTTACGATACTTTTTGATATATAGTAATAAGATTGAGGCATGACGATGGAAGTTACAAAAACTTGACTGCTAAAACTTGTACACTTGAACATTATCATCATGATATGACCTAAATACCTTCCTAATTTCTGGCATCCTCACTTTAATTTCAGTCCCTCTACCGGCATTCTCTTAGACTATTGTTGCAATCTCTTTTAACTGTATGGTATTTTGTGCTTTTGAACGTGGTCGAATTATGTTTCTCAAAGTACTCAAATGTGGCTCTCGCTTTGTATACTAATGTTTCCGAATCCTGACTGGGGAAGGCTTCGACTTCACTTCAGTCCCCACTTTCCACTATACACTATGCATATTGCAAAGATTCGAGAGGATTGCAGGGAAATAAGATAGGGATTTGTCACAATCTGGGTTCTTATTTATTGATTCTTGTGCATTGTAAGCGATGGGTCACCTGACATTAATAAAAAAATTGTTGATAAATAAGGTGATATTACTCAAAAAGTTTTGACAAATAAGGTACATGCAAAGGCACAATATAAAGAAGTTGAGTCGATGTGAATTAAATGCAAATAGTCGTGGGCGCGTAAGATTTTAGTTTTGGCACTCAGGATCTTAGACTTTCAATTTGAAGTGTTTATTCATAAACGGTCTTCCAACCCAATGACTACAATGCCTTAGGTTCATGGGGTCTTCCAAATTTACCATGACAACTTACCTTTTGTGTTAGTGGCAATTCGACGCTAGATTATACTAGCGTTAGTGGAAATTCGATGGACAATGGTGAAGGTTTTAGGTGGCAACTATAGAGTAAGGGTGCGGTTTTGGCATAGCCTTTGGTCGTGGTGGTCCGATGGTTTGTAATCCATGAATTTGTGTGAGAGGGGTGTCCATTTTGCTCAGGATAAAGGAATGTCGTATATTTAGTGTGAAATGATAAAAGTACAGAGAGAATATTGGGCATCTCGCAACGATATCGTTACATGGATATTTGGGGGGCAAAATTGTCCTTTTACCTTAACCAGCTTTCATACTAAGTCAGGTGAAGGACTTACTCGACGTGAGTTATATAGTTAGGAACCTACTCGTCACAAGTAGTTGATTAATTAAGGAGTATTGTTGTACTTTACCTTTTAAAAAAATTCAAGGTTAAGAAGGTGCACCTTAAGTTCCTATATGAGAATTAACAAGTTAAGGTGGGCAATTGGCCACCATGCCCCGTAATCCCGTTCCTGGCAATGTTTAGCTAGAAGTTGATATGAACAGTATAATGTTGGGTAAACTAGAAAATAGGAGTCTAAAGATGTTCAGTGGCAAGTTAAGAACTGTAGTAACAAAGTGAACATTCATTGCACCAGTCTCTCTGCAATGTTGTTGCCACAAATTTTATTTTTTTTTTGGTAAATAAGATAATGGCATTGATGATTGAAAGTTTACAAAGTTTGATCAATGGCATATGAACGTCACGACATTTTCGTGACTCATTCGTATACAATAAATAAATTACCTTTAAACCTATACATTACAATTAAATTGAAGTAATGCATATCCTACACTTCATATTAACTTTAAGTAATATGCAGAAACCTGAAGGGTACATAAACACCTTAGTAAACAAAGATGAAAATAACGTAAATCTAAAAACACAAATACAAGTATTATAGAGAGGAAGTCAATTGGAACCGTACGAATAGTCGAAGGTGTCCTCCGCAGCCAAAGGGATCACCTCGTTAAGACAAGAGGCAGTCAATCTGTCATGGTTCACAATATTACATTTTTACCCCAAACACAGCAACCGTGAACCCGTTAACATTAGGCCCGTAGGGAAAGACACCCCACCCCCCCAAGGGAAAAAAACCTTGACCTCTAGCCTCTCCTTTATACACACGAAGTAAATATTGTATGATCCTTGACCATTGATTTTGACTATTTAGAACTGTTGAATCATCGAGCACGAATGCGGTAGAAGGAGAGACTAAATGAGACATAAGGTTATTTAATATCGTATTCAATTGTCCTAGATGGTAAGTAATATCGTATTCAATTGTCCTAAAAAAATAGAAAAATATGGGATAGTCTATGATCAATGATCCTGACTCAGGATCATTGATCATAGACTATCCCATATTTTTCTATTTTTTTAGGAGTCAAACTTTTGCTTGCATGTAAGGCAATTAGGAAGTTTTTCAAATGACTTTGGACCCGAGTTTACAAAACAATTGAAGCTTAGAATGAGAGAAAAAAATTATGTACTTAATTAGTTTGTGACAAGAACTCTGAAAGTAATGATGATGATGTACAAGTGTACAACTATGTCACACATAAGTTGCTTAGAGCGTGCTTCTTCGAAAGGAATAAGGATCCTCTGCTATATATACACACTATCTATGTTGTAATAATTTTAGCCACAAAAGATCGTCATCAAAAATATTTTGTCTTTATCGTTAAAAATTATAGTGACAATCTTTTGTCACTAAAATATATTTAATAATATTTTTCTATTACAGCAGATGATCCTAATGTAAAAGCATAACTTTGATGGCAGCAAGCAAATATATTAACGAGTTTGTGTAGCCCACAAAGAAAGGCATCATCGTGGGACACAGCCTGCCTTAAAAACATTATTTCATTATTCGAAGCCCATTCAATAACCCAAACAAACGGGAAATTTGGCCCAACTTGAATAGCCTCGATCTGCTCCATCTGTTGGGCCTTAACAGCAGGGTGAATCCTTAACATTCTTGGCTGACGAGCTGGCCCAACAAATGTACAGTAGTATCAACAAATTATCCACTCACAGATATATATAGAGTAAACTAGGGGTCCTTGGCACACACAATGTGTGTGCAATTAAAGAAGACGCATGCAAATTTAATTGATACAAATAATAAAAGATAGTACATAAAAAGAGAAATGCGTTTACCATAAAAATGAAGATGAGAGGGAAGGAGTAGTAAAAATGGAGTAAAAATGTCGACAGTTAGATATTTGGGTGGAGTTGTTGGAATAATGAGGATGAAGAAGAAGTTTTAACTGTCGTGGGATGGAGCGTTTATTTATTCAATGTTTATCAAGAGCGACCTTGATTAACTTTTCTTTAATTTGAGTGGATAATGTACAGTAGTATCAACAAATGTACAGTAGTATCAACAAATTATCCACTCACAAATGTTTACTTAACATTATCCACCGTAAGTCATAAATTCCCAGGTAGTGTGATTCTCCATGAATCCCAGACCAAAAACATGTGAGAATTTCCTGTTCATGTAAGGATTGAGCTTCTGACAAAATTATATGGGATGACTCTTACACCTCTCAACGTTGAAGACAGGTAGACACTCATATTATATATTTTTGTTGTGGTTAAAATTAGAGAGAATAAAAGAGACTACGGTATTAGTCGCAACTATAAAGCAACTCTTTCTTCTTGTCATTTAGGAAGAAGCTAAATATTGTCATCATGACCCCAAAAAAAAAAAAAAAAAAAGACAAGACCCCCACTACATTTGAGATAAGCAGTATATCAATTTTAATTACCACTGCTTGATATAAGCCGTACTGTATATGGAAAAAAAAAAAGTGGTATAAAAGTACTATATCAAAAAAAAAAAAAAAACAGCTCTAAAGACCCTTAAGGTCATTCATCCATCCACACGAATCCAGAATCCTAAAAGCTCAAAGTTTAGAAATATAGTGAAAACAACAAGCATTGCCAGATGAAATGCAAGCCATCCTAGAGCAGTATGCAAAGCCTACTATATTATCAAGCACTCCAGTTCAATCTAAAGCGAATTTCCTTACATTTTTCAAGATCCCGGGATGAATCTGCGCAAGTTGTCCAGTGCAGAGGCTGCCATTGTTGCCGAGTAATGTCAAAGCCCTCAATTTGCACGTCATCAACGTAGTGCTGCCAACACTTGGTACTACCAATCTTCCTGTTCATAAACAGCTTCTCATAGAGGAACTTTATGAATGCATTCTGGTATATTTTGCCAGGATTGATACTTATGTTCCTCGGGCAACAACTCCTCAACAATCCATCCACCATAAGGGTTGGATCAGAAAATCCAGACGAAAATCCCAGAACCCTCAAATTCTCAACTTTGTGTGCAGAAGGGAGTGGGATTCCTCCCAAGTCCTCAATGCTCAAGCAAATATTCAGAGGACAGATATCCAAACAAACTTGACTTTGACTGGACAAGGTTCCTAGCTCTCTGAATCTACCCAACCACGAAGCATCAATCATGTCAAGGGACCGGCCGTCTATCCCTACATCGGACTTCCATCTTCTGGGAGAACCAGTAACTATGCGTGGGATCGTACCACCATGCGCAAAATAGTCTAGTGAAAGTAAGCTAGCACCATCAATCTTGGCCTCGAGGAGGCGCGTGCAGTCCCTTATACGAAGGTGCTTAAGCGAGCGACTTGCAACGTTAATCCTTTCCAACCGGTTGCAATATTGAAGGCTCAAAGTCTCGAGGAGGGGAAACTTAGCCATAAGATCATTGAAAAGTACATCGGTGATTCTCGACTGTGCTAGATCTAAGCGTTTCATATTGGTGTGAGTTGTTTGGATGTTGAAGACCGGCCGTCCAACGTTACGACTAGCCCTACGAGGAGTACTATTGCGAGCTACATAAGTAAAGGACTGTAGATTTGGTGCTTCAATGTCCATAATGATCCTGTCACGCGGATTGCAAGCAGAAAGCGCAATGAGGTGAGGAAGAATATTAGCGAGATGAACTTGTTTTATTCCGTAGCATCGACGAAGTTCGAATTCTTCAATCCTAGGGAAACTAGACAGTAAGTTGCTAATAATCTGGTCATCGCGTACATGTACTCCTCCAATAACCAGCCTCCTTAGAGAATGGCACTTCTTGTTATCGCCAAAGACGACCGTGTCGTGGTCAACTCGCATCCAACAAGCTCCAGTGCCGTTAATGATTTTGCAGCACAGATTGTTTTAGGCAAACTGTAGAGTGAATCCACCGAAGCTCGATGGTCTTCGATCCCGATATAAATGTCTTCGACCCCATTTTGCACCGCTTTTTCGATCCATTTGTTAACCAACTCCAACGCAGCTGCATGTTCTTTCGAAATCAGGGTTATCTCCAGCTTCTGTATCCGTATAGTTTGCTCGCTATACCTCGCCAATACGTTGTTCACGAATGCAACGAAATTTTCTTTGAAGTAGTATTCATCAAATGCCAAAATAGGGCGAGTAGACCATGCGAGTAACCATGTCTTGGACAAAACACTGGTACGGCATGCTTGGCTTGTATCGAGAAAAGATTGTATCTTGTGGAGAGTGATTTCTGGCAAATATGAGATCCTATACATGCCTGCTAATGAATTCTCTCTTGCCCTCTTAATCCTTGGCAGAGACAAAGGCATTAGAAGAACTAAAAGGGGCCTTAATTTGTACTGATTACTCGAGACCTATTCAGCCTAAGAATAGGAATTAGAATCGATCAGAACTCTGGGTCTCTTCCCACTAAAAGGTTTCAAATGTTAATCCTACATTCCTACTCAACCAATAGCTCCTCGATTTGTAATCACGCTCTGTCTGAGGAAAACATGAAGGCTAAAAGCCCGTATCTTGGACAAAAGTTTCTGTCTTTAGGGTGCAACGATGAAGATGAACCCTGACAATGAAATGCGCAGACGGTTCTTAACTTCTTATCAAGCACGGTCACACCATATAGGCGGCACGTCCTTCCTCAAGAAACCTGGTGTTTTCTCTCTTTCGAACTCAAGAACGTGGACAGGCTTCTGCAAGACTTGGTAAATACTTGTGACAGTTCAGAGCTTGAATATGAGAACCTATAAAGTTATGTTTTTTTAAAAGAAAATATTCTAATCTTGTAGATTATAAAAATTGCTAGTTTTCTCTAATTTTCATTATGTACCAAAAAATATAAAAATGTTAACCTTAGTATTGTAACGCTACAACATACATGGATAAATATACCTTTATTATTGTAACCTATAAAAGTATTTTTATTACTTTAACGCTACAACAATATGGATAAATTTCTATCCATAAAAGAAATGCTAAGTGGATGTTGATATACTCGCTCTGTTTTATCAGATACTTCTCGTTGGCTTTTTGCGAAATCGCTACATGTACATAATTAAACTCGAATAAAGGTCATACAAATTTTTTTAAGTCAAGGTAAGGTAAAAACAACGAGTAAAGTCAATGTTCACTTGTACAAGTTTATTGTAAAAATTACTAAAAATTTAGAGAATAACACTCAGTAGAACAGAGGGAGTAGTAAACATCTATTAGCTGTAATATTGAAGGTAATAGCCAGGTAGGAAAGGAAATTGCGTAAGCATAAAAAAAATCGCGCGGTGTTAATTTTGTTGCAGATATCTTCTCGTTATTCTTTTTGCGAAATATTTTAAGACGTATTTTCTGTAACATAGATAGCCAATTGCAAATTCTCAAATAGAGGTCATAGCGATAACTCGATCAGCAATGTGAAAAGTCACATGTTTTCACTTGAGTTCAATAATTAGGTAAAAACAGGTTGGACCCGATCGTAAAAATCACAAAAAATCTCAATTGTAGAGAACAGAGGGAGTAGTAAACATCTATTAGCTGTAATATTGAAGGTAATAGCCAGGTTGTGAGGATCTCTGGGTTTGCAAAAATCAAAATGATGTTCAAGACTTGCGAAAGATATACACACTTATGTTCGATTAGCTAGGTGCAAGAATAGATAAGAGAAAATAATACTTCATCATTTTTCAACCGACGATAATATTTTTGTAATGCTAAAATAAGGTACAACAGTCCAATATAGTTAATACAATTGTGCATTATCGGAGCACTAACATTATTGAATACTTTTTTTTTGGTGCAACTAACATTATTGAATACTAGCGACACAATATTTGCTAATAATACTCCTAGTGTAGCTATGCATAATTATACTGGGTGCATAAAGTGATTATTAGGAGAACGCAATTAAGGTCGGAACTTCTCATGTTGTACAAATTTTTGTCAATGTAATTCTTTTCACACAAGCAAAAAAAAAAAAAAAAGGCCTCTAGCTAGATGGCTGATAAATTTTAGCCATTTGTCGCTATATGGAAAGTTGTATGTTATTTCTATAATCCGGGTTGCAGTCAAAATTTTTTAACCTAAGTTATAGCGTTATAACTTTTTATATAAAAACAAATGATGATCATTAAATACGATTAACGAATTTTAATTAGTGCTACTAAAAATATTAAAAATTATTGCTAAAAATATTTGCAAAATTATCACTAAAAGTTAACCCTTTAGAAATAAAGATGTAAATTCAGCAAAAAAGTAGCTGATTAGCCGCGCCGTCAAAACTTGAGGAATTGGGGTGGTGGGGGGCTACTCTGCCAGAAAGGATATGACCGTTGCACAACGTTCCAAAAGTCCAAATTTAAAAATTGTTGGCCCTTTCTCTTCCTCATACTTACCGTTACCAGTCACCAACATCCACTCAAGAATCACAGACCCAGTAGCACAGCCCCTTAAACCCCATATCCGAACCCTTCTTTCCGAGAAATGTGAATCATCCTCACTGCCCAGCCCAGCATCTCTTCTTTCAATTTCGATGAATTTCTGGGTACTTGAGATTCAACTGGAAAAGCTTTAGCCTTCTTCTGTAGTGGGTTTTTTTCATCATTTTATCCTTCGAAAAATTTCAACTCTTTTGTGCTCATTGGACCCTAAGTAACCATGGCAACACTAGCCCCCGGGATCCTGCTGAAGCTTCTCAATGGTATGAATTCAGGGGTGAAGCCAACCAATGAACACAGGAGCTCACTTTTGCAGGTGACAGACATCGTCCCGGCAGATCTTGATGAGAAAGATCTTTGGCCAAAGCACGGATTCTACATCAAAGTATCAGATTCCTCTCACTCAATCTACGCAAGTTTACCCTTTGAGCAAGATGATCTTGTTATGAGCAACAAGATGCAGCTAGGCCAGTTCATCTACCTCGATAGGCTCGAGCCTGGATCGCCTGTTCCCGTCATCAAGGGCGCTAAACCTCTCCCGGGGCGACACCCATTAGTGGGTACACCAGAGCCTTTGATGGGCTTGAGAGAGAAGGGGCAAAGAAGTGAACAAAAGGCAAATTTCGCCAATTCAAGTTATTCTGCTCATAGAAGGGGCTCCTGGGGAACAGGGCAACTTGGGCTAGACTCTGTTTCAGTTTCATCTCCGATGGTTTTGAAGCCGGTTCCGTTGGATTTTGATCAATGTACGCCGGTTAAAGAGAGGTCTAGTTCGGTTAGATTTGGGGGAAATCTTCCTATGTCGCCGATGATTAGAGGGAGGAGGGATGGGAGCTCTAATTCGGTGGTTAGGGCTTCAGTGGGTGGCGCGTTGTTGTCTAAATTGGTGGAATCAAAGGGAGAAAGTCCGTCATTGGTGCGAAAAAGCTGTGCTACGCCTTCTATGTCTAAGTTCCCTAGAAGCAAGAGCGTTTCTGATCGAGAGCAGAGGATCCCAAAAAGTCCCTTCAACACAGCTGTAGGTACATTCTTCCCCTTTAAGTTAGACCACAACACCACTAGTTTATGTCCATGAGTTTACTTTTAATACTGCCCCTTTATATGATTTTATTATACTTCTGTAGCATCTGATTTTTTTTTGGTCTCAAAGTAGGTCGCCTTGTTTTAGAATGTAACCTTATCATCCCTCTATGGAACATTAGGTTATTGTTCATCCTAGTTTTAGAATGTGGCCTTATGTGCCCTTTAGGAAGCATTAGCAATGTGGTCACATGAGTTTTAGAATGTGACCTCCATTATTTGGATGAAGTGATTTAAGTGGAACATTGATAAGAGGTCTCTTGTAATGGGATGGAGAGAGTTAATTCCTATCTCCAATTTACTTATGATGATTAAAAATATCTGATTTAGGAAAAGAAAAGTGTGACACCGCCCCCGTCTTTGCGAAATGCACGAGTGGTAGCTTCTCTGAATGTTGGTGGAGATGGACAGAATTGTTCAAACTCAAAGATGGTTTCACAGCCGCAGTCTCAGCCTGGTGATTATGCCTCCAATAACACCAGTCTGCATATAAATCTACCCGGGAAACTTAGCATGCTTGGAAAGGTAAACAAGCTCCAAAACTTATTTTTCCTAAACCAGATAGAGTTATTGAACTAATATCAAAGCTTATGCATTACAGGAAGCTGTCCAACAGCGAGAGACGGCACAGAAGGTTGCCCTTCAAGCATTAAGAGATGCCTCAGCCACCGAAACTCTAGTTCGCTCTGTCAAGTACATAGCCTATTCATTTATTTTCTTGTTCAAATTATAATAGTCACTTTGACTTATTTTACTTTTAGTTTTGGTGTTGTGCCTAATGTTTGTAATCTGATCACTTTTAGGATGCTGTCAAATTTGAGTAAATCAGCTAAAGCAGAAGCTCCAGCAACCTGTTTTGATCAGTTCCTCGAGTTCCACAACCAGATTGTTCAAGCAGTAGCTGAAATGGTGTCCATTAAAGCAGCAACTGCAGCAAGTGATATGTCAAATGAAGAAAATGGCAACCCAAATAACACCATGGAGAAACACTCGGAAGATGAGATCGATCAAAACCAACATTCTACCTCAAATTCGTCCAAGAGAAGAACTGCACTCTACAAATCAATTGCAGCCTTCCCTGAAAGAAGTGATCAAAAGACAATATTAGGGAAGCACACCAGGTCTTCGGTTTTTAATCAGAAGGCATCTTCTGAGAATGATGAAAACAAAAAACCAGCTTTTTGCACTCTAAGCAATACAATTAAATTGGGAAAAGAGATTGAAACTGAAGCTGGCAACTGGTTCATGGGTTTTCTAGATAACTGTTTGGAGAAGGGACTGAAAAGATCAAAAGGAAAGGTGGATTCAGACGCTCACAAAATTCCTCAGTCTCTCATACTCAAGGTCATAAATTGGGTGGAGGTGGAACAAAGTGATTCCAGTAAGCGGCCAGTGCACCCCAGGGCAGCACAGATAGCCAGGAAGTTAAGGATCAAGATGAAGAATCCTTGACTTTGATAGTATCAAAATCTTGTTTGATCAGTTGTGAACATTATGATGCGTTTATTCGGCAATATTCTTGTATAAGATCCATTGCAAACTCGTATTTTGTCAGGTCATGAGAGTTTTTTTTGGTACAAGATCATTGAGTTGTTTCTGAACATCAACATACTGCTCATTACAAATCTAATATTTGTCTAAATTGAAGGGAAGCAGACTCTATGAAATTTTTGGTTTGTAAGATATTCTTGAGAGGGGAAGGCTTACGACTCTTGTGCGGGGAAGGCTGTGGACACCTTTTTCTGGTTTTGCATTTGATGTTCATGAAGATCTTTTGCCTGAAAAGGACATTTCAATCGCCCGAGGATGATAAAAGAAACCTTTTGCCAGCCCTAGCGTGAATAGATTTTGAGCAGCTTTTCTGAACTGCTTGTGGAAAGAGAAATGCCAGGATTTAGAGACACCAGCATGATTATTGGGCAATATAAGACACTGCTGTCATTTGGGTTCTTAGTGCGTTTATGTGCTTGCCACTTTGAGGGTCAAGTCCTCTGGTACGGCTGGTTTTGGTTATAGCTGCGAGCAGGGCTGTAAATGAACAGAGTTGTTCATGAACAGCTCGCAGTTCATTCTTTAAAAAGCTCGTTCATGTTCGTTTGTATAATATACGAATCGAACATGAACAAATTTTTAGAGCTCATTTATTAAACGAGCCAAGCATGAAAAATGTTCATGATTGTATTCGTGAACTTAGTGTTCGTATAATAAATTAATATTTTTATAATTAAAGTATAGTTAATTGCAAATATATCCATATAAAATAAACTTAAAAAACATGATAACCTAAAACCAATTAACTAAAAGACCAAGCCTACTTATAAACCCAAATAGAAGCCGAGCCCAGACTAGCCAAGCCCAAGTCCAAGTCCAAAAAATAACCCCCAAACCCTAATACCCTTATTCTCCCAAACATTACCGTTGGCAGCCGCACCTCTGTCTTCATTCTTCTCACAGAATCACAATATCACCCAGCTGCACTCTGCTCTCCCATCCCCTCCCTCGTCTATCTCTCTATCTCTCTCTCTCACACACACACACACATACCTCACATCGCACATAGCTTCTCTTTCTTTCTCTTCACAGACGCACATCACGGCTACAACGATCTTTCTCAGTTTGATCCATCCCGAGGAAGAGGCAACCGCATGTGTAAGATCAGCAGAAGAGCTCTACTCTAATCGAGCCATTTTCTTATGTGTGCAACCACCAGTGCCCTAAGATCTGCGATTAGTGATGCAGCTTCCTCTGTCTACGATGCCGTAATCGCCTATCTTCAACGTCGTCGTCTCCCTCGCATGCGCATGCATCATCCCATTTCCTATTTCTTCATCGCCAATCAATCAAAATCTGTTTTTGATTTTGCATCTCTCTTCTTGTATCTTCTGTAATATTATTTCTGATTCATTATAGCTTGATTAGATTGAAGGATTTGAAGATTTTTTTACAAATTTTAGGGATTTGGTTGGAAGTTTAACATGTACACGAGCCGAGTTTCCGAACTCGAGTTCGGCTCGTATTGTTAAATGAGTCAAACAAGTTGAGCCCGAATTTTACAGTCACGAACTCGAGCCGATTCAAACATCAATGTTTTGGTTCTTAACGAACTCGAGCCGAGCTCGAACATACCAAATTTTAAACGAACCGAGTTCGAACACACCTATGTTCGGCTCAAACTGGGTTCGTATACAGCCCTAACTGTAAGTGAGAGTATGCCCTCCTAGATTAGGTTGCACTTTATGAATTTCACTTCTTCTATGAAAGAATAGAACTTTCCAATATAAATTTCAATCATAAACATTCCTAGATTAGGTCGCACTTCAAGTCCTCTGATGTTCGGTATTGATTAACCCTCTCTCTCTCTACAACATTTTCTCTGACTTCTTTCTAAAACGAAAACCTTCAACAGGAAACCACAATGGCCGCCTCACCGTACTTGGCGCGTGGGGCGGCGGCCGGATTTCGGTCTTTTCTCTTATTCTCCGTCTTCGTCTCTTGTTCGTGTGTCTAGGTTCTGTGAGGATTGATTTCTTTAGTGGCCGGCGATAGTTTCAGGGTGGACGATTGTGGGCGAAGACGGTGCGGTGGCAGGCGTCATCCCCTCCAACTCGATCGGGGATGGTGATGCCTCGCTCCGATGTACCGGATGATTCAGATCTATGTAGATCCCAAGCCTTTACTTGATCTACTAGATTTGATAGATCTAGCTCGTTGGGACAACCGATGGTTGATGAGTTTATGGGATTAATTGATGGGGTTTTTCTTTGTTAAGGTTGGATCGGTCATCGACGGTGGTGACCGGATTTCTGCCGGCGGTGGCCAAATCTTCTGCCGAGATCTGAAGGGATTAAAAGCTAGCTAAGAGGCTATCCGTTTTGGTTATAGGGTACTGCGTCTAGAATAAGTCCTTGGGGTGGGGTGGGGGGATAGGGGGCCTTTGGGGGGGCTTAGGTTTGGCGAGAGGGGGGGGGGTAGGAGGACTTTGGGGCTTGGGGAAGGGGAATGGGTATTGGGGTAATCTACTCTAGGGGTGCGGTTTAGGGGGTGGGGGGTGAGGGGGTTGGGGTTTGGGGGGTGGGGAAGCTTTTTAGTCTTGGCTATGCCCATTAAGGATTATTGGGTTGCTGTTCAGTTTTACGCTTGCCGGGTTTTGGGATTGAAATGCCGATGAAATTTTGTGACCTAGCAAGGTTGAATGCCTCTGATCTCTGAGCTCCCTTTGGGTGTCGTTTACGCCCTCGATTTCTCGTCTGGTTCCAGTTGTCTTCCTCATTGTTATATTTCTTTATGTCATTGTGTTGTATGTTCGTGTTTGAAGTTTTTAGTGCTTAATTGTGTCCTGTAAGCCTTAGCAAGTTACGAAAAAATTAGGCTAAAGTGTAGGATATGCTCTGCTTCAGTCAAATTGTAATTTGCTTAGGGTTGATAGGTTAGTTGTTAGTCGGTAGTGTTGATGGTAGCTTGTGATGGTATCCTTTCTGTCTGTAAAATACCTGATCTAGCCGGGACGACTTGTAACACTCCTTTATATATGATACTTTTCTCCTCTTAACAAAAAAAAAAAGTCCTCTGATGTTCGAACGGACTTTTAATGATAGATCTCATCGCCTGAGCACTCACACTACCTCTTCTGCCATGCATGAACAGACGTGTTTCGTTCAAGATAAGGATTCAAAAGCGGTAGTGGGAGTGCTCTGGCGATGGAAAGGGAGATCCCCCCCCCCCAAGAACTCATCACATGGTTCTTCGCATATTTATGAATACGTATCGAAATGTGTATCATTTTTTTCGCGAAAATGGTACGTACTGGTATCGTCTCAATGTCGTCTCAATTTTTTAATCAATAATATGCATATGTAATATTCACTCATTGGCGAACTAACAATATACACATATATTTTCTTACTCACAGTTCCTTTGAAATAGAATGTTTGTCGAGTTTGAATTACCTTAGTTTTAAAAAATTATTGGTTCCCAAATAACCTATTTGCCCCTATATCGTGACATTAAAATCAAATAGCTACTCAATTGAATTACCTCCTCTAGAATTATCTCCATTTTTCAACGATCTCTTTCGCAAATTCTTATCTAAGAATAATTTGCTTGTTCAATAATAATGTCTTTGAGTTCAAGAATAAGTTATTTTTTTTGGGGAGGGGGGGGGGGGGGGGTCTGTGTGCGCGCACGCGCGTGTAAAACAGTATATCTTATAGATGAAAGAATATGATAAAAGATTTCATGTATAAAGTAAATCAAAGCCAAGTGAAGACTGAAAGTTTATCACGAAAGATTTTGCAAATTGTAATGAATATTACGAGTAGAGGCTTTAACTGGTATAATAAAACCTAGAGTATTTTTCTATTTAATCTTTATATGGTCAATTTACAAAATTTCTAACAAACTTTGTTGCTATCACATTTTTTAAGGAACCGGTAAAAAACATGATATCTCAATCGGACGTAGTTCTCGGTCGTATCTCCTGTATCAGCCGGTACAACCAGTACAGAGCGGTGCTTCGACCGGTACAAAATATATGAAATATTGTACCAGTAGAAGGCAAAAGTGGTACGTACCGACTAGTACCGATACATAATTGATGACTATAGTTCTTCGCCCCAAGCTTAAACCAAAACTACCCAAATCGGCCTATTACTGCTCCAAACACCCATTTCCGCAAGCTCTTCACTCTACTCTTACTCATGGCCCCGAACTTACCTCTTCGAAGAAGTTTACACACAACAACTCCTCTGGTTCCTTGATACAATCACATCCTTCTCATGTCTCCAAACTACATAAATCTCTATACGGCTTAAAGCAGTCCCCTCGCGTCTGGTTTTATCATCTTTCATTCTTTCTACTTCAACTTGGTTTTTCATCCTTTCAAACTGATCCCGGTCTATTCATCTTTCGCCACCGTCATCACACTTTTTACCTCATTGTCTATGTTGACGATATCATATTTATTGGCAGCTCCTCGTCTCTCATTGCCATGTTCCTATCTGAGCTTCGTCATACCTTTGAAATTCGTCACCTGGGCCACCTTAATTACTTCCTTGGTATCGAGATTGTCTATGCCCCATCTTGGCCTTATTTTATCCCAGCATCACTATATCCTAGATCTTCTTCGTAAAATTGCCAGGACTAAGGCCAAACCTCTTGCCATGCCACTCCTCACTGCACTCTAACTATCCAAACACACTGGCAATCTCTTACCCTGACCCCTCTCTTTACCGTCAAGCCATTGGTTCTCTTTAGAACCTCACCATTACATGCCCAGAACTATCCTTTGCCCTCTACAAGCTGGCACAATTCATGCAACACCCAATCGATCATCACCAGACGGCCCTCAAACGTATCTTACGCTATCTCAAAAGCATGTTCTCCCATGGTCTTCGTTTTTACTGATCCCTAACCTCTCTCTCTTCCTGCTTTTACTGATGCCAACTAGGCGAGCAACTTCGATGACCGTCGTTCGCCAGTGGTTATGCAATTTTTCTTGGCCCTAATTTTGTTTCGTGGTTTGCCAAGATACAACCTACAGCTGACCTCTCTTCCACTGAGTTCGAGTATCATGTTGTTGCTAACACCACCACTAAACTTCTTTAGCTTCGGTCCTTCATTTGCGAACTCACCATTTTCCTCCCTAAACCCCCCACCCTCTGGTGTGATAACTTGGGTGCCACCTATCTTTCTGCGAATCCCATTTTCCATGCCTGAATGAAGCACATTGAAGTCGACTTTTTATTTTGTTTGTGATCAAGTTTCTCAATATCAACTCCAAATTTGCTTCATTTCTACACATGATCAGATTGTCGACATCTTTACCAAACAGCTTTTTATTGCTCGCTTCATCACATTATGCAACAAGCTTCAAGTCCGGTCCCGTGATCCTTCAGCTTGAGGGAGCCTATTAGAGACTGGCCGCTAGGGCTGACGTCAGCCTTAACCGTTAGAGTCGTCATCTCATTATCTGATCTCTTGTTTAATAGTTCTTGATTATATTCAAGTACAAAAATAAAATGTAATCTTATCCATGTAAATTCAAATGTAAATCCCTTCATATATAAATGAGAAATTCTCTCACAAATTCTGTGAGAGTTCAGAATTATTATCTTCTCTTATACTTAACAACTGTGTGAAAGTTAGGCATGTTCGTTTACTACTTTCCATTTTCATTTTTTGTAATACTGATCATAAATATAATGATATTAAATATAAGAAACAGAAACAAAAAAAATGATAAATGAAGAGATTTAAAAGCGTTCAGTAATTTTTAGATGAGTAGATAGATAACTTTAATTGAATTTACCATCTCTTTTAGAGAGAATATTATACTCTTTTTGTAGTCAAAATTAAGTCACACCAAGACACAAAGCAAAATAGTCTAGTCACTAGCAAAATTGCACTTGCAAAAAACAAAAGCGAAAAACAGAACCTCCAAAATAAAAAATCTGATGATCGGAAGATAGCTCTGATTGGATACAAGCTGCGAACCTATCACCGTCGTAGACATCCTAGGGTTCCACCAAAGTTGTCACCGCCACCGTAAAGCTCACCTCTCTTTTTCCCTCTTTCCTACCTTCCACGATGGATCTCATCCAATCATACCCCGACGACGGTGAATTCGACCAACCACCCCAATCCTCCAGCCAAACTCCACCGACCTCGCCGGACTCCTCCCCGCTCCGCCTCCCGTCCAAATCCGCCGCCCCCGCCGTCGACGACACCCTCCTCGCCCTCACCGCCGCCGACTCCAGCCGAGCCCTAGCCAAACCCCTGGACCCGACCCAGCACGTCGTCAATTTCAACCCCAAGTACGACCAGCTCTGGGCCCCCATCTACGGCCCGGCCCACCCCTACGCCAAGGACGGCCTGGCTCAGGGCCTCCGCAACCACAAGCTCGGCCACGTCGAGGACGCTGCCATCGGCTCCTTCCTCTTTGACGAGCAGCTGTACAGCTTCCAGAAGTTCGGGTACGCTGCCGACCCGTCCGGATACTCCGGTACCAACTACGTCGGCGACTTCGACTCCTTGCGTCAGCACGACGCCATGTCCGTCTTCAACATACCTCAGCACGAGCAGAAACGCCGCAAATTGGAGGAAAAGAAAGAATCCGCGGAAAACGAAGATGATATTGTGGACGTGGTGGAACCCACGGAGGTTGATAATCCGGCCACCGAAGCGTGGCTGTTGAAGAACCGGAAGAGCCCTTGGTCCGGCAAGAAAGAAGGGTTACAGGGCGAATTAACTGAGGAGCAGAAGAAGTACAAGGAGGAGTACGATAAGAAGAAGGGCGAAGAGAAGGAAGGGCGAAAGGACAAGGGCGAGACAGTGGCAGAGAAGAGCACGTTTCACGGGAAGGAGGAGAGAGATTACCAGGGGAGGTCATGGATTGCGCCGCCCAAGGATGCAAAAGCCAGTAACGACCATTGTTACATACCAAAAAGATTGGTACACACGTGGAGCGGGCACACGCAAGGTGTGTCTGCTATTAGGTTCTTTCCTAAGCAGGGTCATTTGATTTTGTCTGCGGGGATGGATAGTAAGGTTAAGATATGGGACGTGTTTAATTCGGGTAAGTGTATGAGGACTTACATGGGGCATTCGAAGGCAGTGAGGGACATATCCTTTTCTAACGACGGGACGAAGTTCTTGAGCGCAGGGTATGATAAGAATATCAAGTACTGGGATACTGAGACGGGGCAGGTAATTTCGACTTTCTCCACTGGGAAGATTCCATATGTTGTTAAGTTGCATCCCGATGACGATAAGCAGAGTATACTATTGGCAGGGATGAGTGATAAGAAGATTGTTCAGTGGGATATGAACAGTGGGCAGATCACTCAGGAGTATGATCAGCATTTGGGAGCGGTTAATACTATCACTTTTGTTGATGACAATAGGAGATTTGTTACTTCTAGTGATGATAAGTCGCTTCGTGTATGGGAATTTGGGATTCCTGTTGTGATTAAGTATATTAGTGAACCTCATATGCACTCTATGCCATCGATTTCGCTTCACCCAAATACGAATTGGCTTGCAGCACAGAGTTTGGATAACCAGATTCTTATCTATAGTACTAGGGAGAGGTTTCAGCTGAATAAGAAGAAGAGGTTTGCGGGGCACATAGTGGCTGGGTATGCTTGCCAAGTGAATTTTTCACCGGATGGACGGTTTGTAATGTCTGGAGATGGTGAAGGGAAATGCTGGTTTTGGGACTGGAAGACTTGCAAAGTCTTTAGAACTCTCAAGTGCCATGAGAAAGTATGCATCGGTTGTGAGTGGCATCCATTGGAAACAAGTAAAGTTGCTACGTGTGGCTGGGATGGCTTGATAAAATACTGGTAAGACATCTTCTTTCAAGCTGGACTTGATTATCTGATGCTATTTTGTCAATGTCATGTTTCTTTCCATATTTTTTCTTGGTTGACACACACACAGACACGCACCCCGTATAGATGTAGGTGTATATATCTACGATTTTGTGAAGTTTCGGGGGTGTTGCCATTATTTGAGCACTAACGTACTTTGCACCAGTTCTATTTTCCTTGGACATAATTTTCCAATTCAGTCTCATATGTGGTTTTATAGGAGAATTCTGTATCACTCAACTCACTAATTTACAAGCTGACCATAACACTAGATATTCCTCTTTTATTAAGAAATCAAATACCGGCTATGCGACAGTGTTAAATTGACTGGTCACAGATTTTGTGGAATTTGTGAGGTCGAAAATAAATTTTCAGGAACGCTAGGAAAGGTATAACTGTTCAATGTTCTATTATGTTGTGTGGATGAACGTACCTGTTCTGTTGCTTGCTTTAGTGATGTGGATTTACGGCTTGAAGTGCGTTTTTAGTTAGAATTTGGACTTGTAAGTCTATTACGGAAAATAGAGCTTAAAAGATAAACATGCATATATATATAAACTCAGACATTAGTGCGTTTGCGCGATGTTTCTTTGGCACCCCAAATTGAATTTCGTTATATAGCCAGAAAAGTTTATGGTAATGATGGTATGTTGAATTGTCCCTATGAATATTTACCTTGGATGAACCTAGTATGTAAGTCATGGGAATGATGTGAGCCGTTTAGAAAACTCTGATGTCTTTTTGGGTTTTGATCATGTGAAGCTTCAAGGTGGGGTTTTTTTTAATTGGAGAAAGAGGTCAGAATTCAATAATCATTGATCGAAGGGTAGTTTACAAAATATCTCTGTTATTGTTAAAGAGTGTCATCTGAGGTCTTTGGTTTAACATCTGAGAGTCATTAGGTTGAGTGGGCTTGTTAAAACGGAGCTAGGAGGATGAAACGGGCTGACTTGCAGTCTGAGCAGTACATATCTACTATGAAAGTTTCTTAATATGACAAGTGCTGAGTCTTCAAACGGGATTTTTAGGCTTGTCTTAAGGTTTGATTGTAGGTATAAAAGATGCAACATTATATGAGATAGATGAAGGAAAAAGGTTGTGGAAGCGAAAATAATTTAAAACTGATTTGGTGGGCCTGGATGAGGTTTTGACAGCTACTGGCGGGCCGAATGAAGTTTTGTTCGCCTACAGTGCAATATTTGATTCTAATCAATGGTCTCCAGCTGGCTTCTTCCTTTCGTCCAAAGGTGTCGGCAAGGGGATTCCCCCATGTTATTTCTCATTTCTATGGAGGCTTTAAGTCGATTGATTTTCGTGCAGAGGTAGCGAGTTGCTTCATGCGAACAGGGATCAACTTTGCCACCTCCGGCTGGTCCTTTTTGTCTTTCAGGGTTGCTCGGGGCTCAAGACTTTGTTTACACTCCAGAGTGAGCTCTTCCCCGTGGTGGAGGTCCCAATGTTCATATCCTACCTCACCCTACTGGGCGTATAGTAGGGACCCTGGTATTGGTGGCCAAGAGATTGAATTGACTTCAAAGGAAGTTTCTTTGGGAAGACAGAGTATCAGTTGGTTGATTGGCGGTTGTGTTTTCCCAAATTACTTCGCTGGTTTGGAAATTGAGAACTTCCAATATGTTACTCTTGGGAAAGTGGTTGTGGAGATACATTCTGCAATGAGACTTTGTGGAGATGGCTTGTGGTGGGTAAGTTTGGGGTTGGTGCCAGCTTATATGCACCTAATCAGAGGAGAGGTCTTATTGGTGCAGTTTTTGGAAGATGTTCAAGAGACAAGGACCTTGGGAATCCAATAAAGAAGTTTTTGGCAGGGTGGTGGTGAGTTGACTTTGGCACTTTATGACGTTGAGAAGCTGGACTTCCTTCAAGGAGAAATGAACTTACCCTAGGAAGAACTTGATAAGAAGACAGATCGAGAGTAGAGGCGGGGCGACTTCCTGATTCAGAGTAAATTGGCTGGCAGGAAATTGCTGGGTTATTTGGCTAAAGAAGGGAGACAGAAACATAATTTTTTTACCAAAGGCTAATGCTTGGTATTACAATACCAGATTGAGAATTGCTGGGATAGAAGTCCCTTCAGTAGAGAGGTATAAGGTGGTAAGGTTTGGTCAACGCCTTTTTCTTGTCGGTGGCTCTGTCGGTAAACCATGTTCTGGATGCTGTTGAGTTTAGCTTTTGAGACAGAGGATTGGATGTTTTAGAATGTCCTGTTCGAGGAGGAAGAAATTTGCAGGCTTGTCTGATTTTTCACCTTGGCTTTTCTTCAGCAGGAGCAAAGAACCTGTAGAGATGAGATTCTCGCTGTTTTCCATGTCTCCTTTGATAATGCTTCGTTTGGCAGGAGTTTTAACTCCACCTTCTAGGAAAAGAGGAGCTATGGATAATAGAGACTTTCAACTTGAAACACTAACCAACGACACCAACCAAACAAAACAAAAGATAAACTCCATATGCAGTCAAACACACCTCAAAAAATCCTTAACAAATCACAAAACTGAAAGCAAATACGTTACTTTGGGCCTAAACAAATGGAGAACAAGCGTAGCTGAGAGTTAAATCCAGATGAAGTCCCAAAATTAGCAATATGAAAAACCAGTACAGCAAAAGACGAGAGAACACTTGGTAAAACAAATTAGGAATTGGCAGCCACCCCTCAATCAGATAATATTATGCCCTTGGGCCATGGCGTAAGATGGTCCGCTGTTGGTCAGCTATATAAGAATTCGTCCCTAGGACTGTGATACTATGTTAAGCTCATTAGAGAATACAGAAAACCTAGGAGTTTGGCCCATTTGTTCATTGCATTTGATTGCAATATCTTTTTCCCCCGGCCCTTTGTACAATTAAGGTTGGTGTCAAATGACTCCTGCCTCGCAGCTTCAAATCTCCGGCGATTGGACGGTGCATTGAGTTCTTCATCTTTCTTTCTCTTTTATTCGTGAAACTCAATGGACTCCCTGCCTCTCTTCTCTTTGTCAGTGACAACCACTATCTCACCAATCTGAGCCCCCCCCCCCTTCCTCCTTCTTTTCCCCATAACAGAACCTAGACTACAACCTCGTCGCCGACGCCCTCATCAGCACATTCGGCCACCTCGAACCCACACGCCAACCACCACCTTCCTAAAATCAGATCTTAAAAAGGATCCGCAGCTGACGACTTAACATTCTGTCATTCGACCAATCACAACTAGGCGCTGATAAACTAGATGAGTCGGGCCGGGTGCTTGACTAGGCGGGCTATGCGACTGAGTAGGTGGGCGACTAGGCCAAGAGGCTTTCGTTGAGGGAGTTGGGCGTTCAACTAGGCAGCCGACTGGGGGATGAGGCGTTCAAGGAGGGGGCTGGGATAAAATGAAAGGAAGGTCATGAGGTCGTTGATCACGAAATGGATTGAGATCATTGTAGAAAGAAAGTGATTTTATCTTATTGCTGTTCGCTTCTCTGTGCCACAGATCTATATATAAGTTTCTCACCCCTTGGGACTTTGTTGGAATATATAGAGGGATGGTAAATGTCTTCGACCTGGAGTGTTTTAGTGTACAACTATACTGTTTCACTCATGTCGGTTGCCATCACAAGGTTGAGTTCATTACAAATTCATCTGCTAAGTCTGAATCAGCCATTTCACTAGGCTATCATGTTAACTTGTTGATCCGATTCAATTTTTTCGGCTTTTTGTCCAAGATTAGTAGGAGTGGTAGGGTTTTGCATTCCCGAGCTTGAGACCTGCACAAACAGACTAATATTGCATGATATGCTGTATATGTGTACGTCTGGATGCTTTATAGCTTGTCAAATTCTGTTGCAATTGAAGGATGCTGGTATTAAAAATCTAAATCTGTTCCATCTGCTGTGTCTTTCAGGGATTAGTGAGCGGCATATGTGGCTCAATGGCTTGTTTGCTGGAGAAATTTTTGCTGATAGATCGATTACCTACCTCAAAGACATTTCAAGAAATGGGTTTCCAGATCAGTAGAGATGGCCCCTTTCCGTGTGGGAGTGATAGAGCTGAACAGAATCGATGATAGAGTGACTTACCTTTTTTTCTATATTATTAATGTAGCTACCTCTCATCAAGCTCAAGTCGACCGAGTCTTGGTGCGTTTCCAGACATGTTTTCTACAGAGCAAATGTAACGTAGTCAAGCTGACACTGTAGAATCTCTCAATGCGCATGTTTATTTCTTTTATACCTTTATGGATATGGATAAGTGTATGAATTATCTTTGCATATCTTGGCAACGGACAAAGGACTTGCGTCTTATTGCGAATAATGTTCATTAGTCATTTTGTGCAATGCTGCTGATATCTACCTTTTACTTCTCTTTATCGAATTCACAGATCCTGGTTTAAGGTAAGAAATTGTTATCCATGGTCCTACTTATACGAAGGCATTATGACACTGGATGTAACTTGTACTGTTATCCATGATGTTATTTCAAAGAAAAAATGGTATGTGTTGTAATGTGACTAACAAAAAAGATAAGTATGCCTTTATATCAAGTTTACACGTATTAACTCATTAAGGGTAAAGATGTCATTTGAGTTTTAAATTTATTATCCTAATTGTTTCTCTTTTTTGTCTCGTTGTCATCACCATTTATGTTGATGATCACATCGGCAAAGTAATGAAGAGTCGCCGGTAGAATAGACTCCAACACCCACCCCCCCACGCAACCCATCATTCCTTCCCTCGCGCGACGGTCCTCGAGTCCAACCGGTGCGTTAGATCCAGCCAATAGTTTGTTGTATCCCATCGACGAGGTGGCGAAGAAGCAGTTATATCTCATAGCTGTAGTGAGGAAGTAAGAGACAGCGGCGACAAAGAACTAACGAATGGTGTCAAGATAGGAAGAAGGTGGTGGTGGGGAATGACAGGCAAGGAGGCCATAAGTGAGGTGTCATGGACTCATTGTATGGCCATCTAGTGCAGAGGTGCGCAAGGAAAACATAGGCATTGACCAGACAATGGGTTTGGCATGTAATGTCACAACCTAATGTATTGGGTTTTGCACGGACTCTAACATCGTCCAGACGCTGTGAGGATAAATTAGGAAAATGGTCAAGAGGCCTCAATTAGTTATAATCAGATCTGGGTGGGAATGTCATTGGATCCATGACAAGTGGTATTAGAGCCAAACCTAGTTTTGTGCTGGTTTAGACCACCGGAGGCAATAGGCAGTGCGTTTGAAACCTCTTTGATAGCGAGTGACAGACAATACATAGGGAAGTCACAAAGAGTCGTTGTAACGCGTGGGGTGCTATCGTAAGATGAAACTCAGGGGAGTTATTTGATCCCCTTGCAGGGACGCAAGGGAGTGCGCATGGTAGCTTGTCACGAGCTCATTGTGTGGGTGCCTAAAGTAAGGATGCACTAGGGAAGTATAGGCATTGATCACACAATAGGTAATGTCACAGATTAATACATTGTGTTTTGCACCAACTCTAATATCGTCTAGACACTGAGAGTACCTATTGGGAAAAGGGTCTAGGGGCCTCTTTTAACTATAGCAGGCCGTATTTGGGTGGGAATGTCCATGAGTCTGTGACATGGGACTCTCCCTTGTTCCAATTGGAGGGTTCGCCTCCCATGTGGTTAAGATAGGGGAAAGCATAAAGGAAGAAAGAGAATTTGTTGTATTGAGGTTTGGGAGGAGGGGAAGAAATGACAGGGAAATTTTTTGAAACTTCAATACTAACCAAACGACGTTGTATTGATAAGTCGCCATAGAGAAGTTATCTATGACATAACAATACATTCGGCTTCCTCCTATTTCAAATTAACTTACGGAAGGCTCTCAAATTCTCTCATCAGTCAGTTTGGTGGGGTCAGAGTAAGTCCCTTTTCATATTCGATCTGCTAAATCGGTCTTCCCCATCCCCACATATCCTCATCTTCCCTCTTTTTTGATGGCATGTACGTTTCTTGGACTCTAGGTAATTCTTTGACGGAAGTACGACAAGCCGACACAGATATAACTCACCAGCCAAGATGCAATGCAAATAGGGGGAGGGGGCAATGAATTTCCCGTGGGTTGTTGTGGATCACCGGCCAAGATGCAGTGCAAATAGGGGGAGGGGGAAATGAATTTCCGTGGGTTGTTGCGGACATTAGACAAGCGACGTTCATGCGTGGAAGCATTAATGAGGACAAAGGGCAATGGTCTTTCAATATATAATGTTTGGCAAATCTACAATGATTTGAAGATTGATGTAAAAGCTGACAAAATTCAACCCTCCTTCTAGGCACGTTCGTAAACACGGACCCGTGCTTTCTTTAACACCACCCTTCAAATAGTTATTGTCAACTGAATTAGTCATTGTTTCAGTTCCGCCTTCATAAATTTCCCATGGTTGCTACAGACTTGAGTCGGGTGTTGTTCATGCTTGGGAGCAATCAAGGAGGACATAAGGGTATCGTGGTATAATGTTTGGCAAACCTAAAATGATTGGAAGATTGATGTAAAATATGAGAGAATACAACAGTTCTAGGCACGTTCGTATACACGAATCGTGCTTTCTGTAAGACCAGTCTTAAAATAATTATTATCAAATAAATTAATCATTGTTTCAATTCCACTTTCATATCACCTAACATGATGTCAAAATTAGATGGTCCATTTTACACGAAGAGTTGCAACCATCTCTGAAGCGACTAGCGATAGGGCATTTGTCAAAATCCGTGGGCTAGCTAATTTTGTTGGCGGTTTCATATTTTTGGCCAGACGAGCAAAAAAAAAAAGGGAACGAAACAACGAGATAAAACTAAAAAAGAATAGGGAAAAATGGGAATGCGTCTGCCGGGAGTCGAACCCGGGTCTATTGCTTGGAAGGCAATTATCCTAACCGTTGGACTACAAACGCTTCTTAGTGGAACGCCTCGATAATTTGTTATGTTTCAATATTTCGTGCCTTCTTCGAACTCAACAAATTGCGCGCACACACACATTGGCAATTTCACAAACAATGGAAGTTGGTTGCTGCTTGTGGATGAGGCAAGTTCGAATGGCGGCGACGCTTGGCATGACCTTCAAGTCCTCCATTTCCACCAGAATTCCAGCCATACCCCTCCCTACCTTAAACCCATCACCGCCGTCCCTCTTATTCCGCCGCCGTTCACTTTCAGCAGCCTCTTCTTCAATTCTAGATTACCAAGAGCTTTCCTCTTCCGGTAAGCCCTTACAAAAACATCCGTGTTATTATACTTCTCATATTTGTTCTCCTAGTTACTGGGTTTTTTGTTTTGGCCCGGAGATGATGACAAAATTGGAAATTCCAAGAAGGGCTCTGGGAAGGTGATTTTAAAGGGTTTGAGATATGCTGAACTGGAAGTATGTATCTCGTTTGCCCTCATCCTTTTTTTCTCCTTATAATTTTATCTACTGGATTTGATGCAGTGCATAGTAGATAAATTCCAATAAGACCATTGTGTGTGTTTTTGTGTTCCTTTTTTTTTTCTTTTTTCTTATGCTGTTCTTTTCAGCGGAACTGATGATTATCAGTCCAACTGGCTATAAACAGTCGTACTGTTTAGGATATTGTCCGACTATTTTTGTATCTCTGTTGCATAGTTCTCCTCTGATGGAATCAGTGAACTGTTGTTTCCTAAAGAGTTGAAGAGTTCTCAGTTACAGTCCGACTGATAGTAAATCAGTCCGACTGTTCTTTGGTTCGTGTTTTTTTCCGTTCTGCTGTCTAAATCAGTCGACCGGATGATTAAAATCAGTCGACTGATTTCGGATTCCTTCGACTGAATTCGGAAACCTTCACTGTTTTTGTGCTGCCTATATAAACCTTCTTTGACCGTTTTCTTTTCACTCCAACTGCCCTTCTTCTCTTTACGACTGTTCTTTGCCTGCAAAATCTGTCCAAACTCCTTCCTTTCAATCATGAGACGCTCAAGAGACTATCAAGACCCCTCCTCTTCTCGCAAGGCTTGACAAGTGTTTCACCCTCGACGTTTCGCTCTTCAGGATGAGAGTGACGAAGAAGTGATCCGAGAACCAACTAGACGGGCTCCTTGTCAGGCTACACCTCATCCATTGGCCGCTCCACCGCCTCACGATCTGTCTCAGCTTGCTGCCACCACTCCCATTCGCCCGCCTCCATCCCAATCTACATATCAGACTGCTCTCGCTCCTCAACCACCTCCAACCTCAGGTAATTCGCTCCCTCTACCTCTGCCTCTGCCCCATCTTCTTCTTCATCTTCTCCTCTGACTTCTCCTCCACCAACCTGCCCTATCTCCCCTTCCGGAAACCCTGCCCTTCTCCCGCTATATTTTAAATCTCTAGGTGCCCAAAAACTTTTCTATTCACAATATACCACCCATTCTGTCAGTACGGGAAAATCTGGGGATCGAGAACTTTTCACCAATCTTGGTCTCTTGAAATTCTTTACTGACATGGGCTGTGAGTCCTTGGCATTTTTGCCTGATGTTTTCTACCCCAACCTGATCTGAATGTTTTATGCAAATCTGTCCTACGATCCCAATAACGATGCCTATCTTCGGTCTTTTGTAAACGGAGTTTCTATCTCTTTTACACCCGGAGAGTTTAGTCAAATTTTGGGTTTCACAAAGACTTCTGGAGTTTTTGTTTATCCTGGAAACTCATTTTGCACAACCAGCACACCCTTCTCTCCTCTCAAACAAGTCCAGATCCTATGCAATGATCCCACCATCACCTTTCCCCAAAAACCCAACATAAACGACTTGGATCCCAAAGCCCGTCTCGTCCATTTAATTCATTCCTGGAACTTAGTGGCTCGTACCGGGTCATTTGCTCATTTCACCTTCTTTGACGTTATCCTGGTTGCCCATTTTCTTCGTAGTGAGCCGCTAAATCTCGCTGCTATAATGATGACCCACATGCTTAACCTGCGGAACAGACGCAATGCCTCTCTTCCTTATGGCCTCCTGCTCACAAAAGTTTTCTGTCACTTCAAAGTCCCCTTACCATCTTATGCTCCTGACCGTGTTTGCCTCCCTCGATCTTTTCGTTTTAATCTTAAAACAATTCGCAAAGCTGGTCTTCAAGTACAAAAAGACAACGAGACAAACATCATGTCTCTTGTCTGAGGTGATTCCCGGTCATCTTGTCCTCGTACCCTTCCCCCTACCCCCTCTACTCCTCCACCGTCTACCTCCGCTCCCGCTGACAATATCCCTCCTTCCAACTCCATCCCTCTTGAACAATTTTCGTCTCTCAACGCTGCCTTACAAAAAATCCTAGACACCGTCACGTCAATCTCTTTAAATCAAACCACCCTTGCTGCCAATATCACCTCTCTTAATCACAACTACACCACTCTCTCCAGTAACTTCAACACCCTCTCCCGAAAAATTTCCACCCTCCTCCAAAACCAAACCGGCATCCAATCTGCCAACTCCGAAATTTACCAGATAGTTATACATGACCTTCTCAAGGATGTTGCTTCCTCTTTGCCCATTGACCATACGGAAGTAGTGGACCGCCTGAAACTTCACAAAAGGCAGATTCAAAAAGAGTTCGAGAATGCTATCAATATCAATTGTCGCCATATCGAGATGGCTTTGCAGGTGAATACGGAGCAGAGCCGGTACATTGCTTACCAGAATTTTGATGCCGTTCACGGGTTCCATGTCAGCCGTCCAGAGATCAACGGCGGCGAAGAGAATGACCAATGGTTCTTCACGCCTCCGATTCACTTCACTCATGAACCCCGCATCCAGGAGATCATTGAGGTACAGATACCCACTTTGGTGACCAGAGACGCTCTTTCGTCCTCTACTACTGCTGCCCCTTCTGCAGCTACCGGTCCATCATCATCTGCTGCTCCTTGTAGCTGCCCTAAACAATAGCTTTTTATGTTTTTATCCTTGTTGCCTCTTTTGTTTGCTCGTTTAATTTGTCGTATTCTTTCTGACCTTTTTGATTTGACATAGGGGTATAAATTTATCGTTGTATATATGTTATCAGTAATGAAATGTTAGCTTTGTCTAATTCCATCTTATTTGCCCAGAATTATATATATAGGACCTTCCAAGGGGAGTATATATGCACCTTCTCTCTTTGTTGCTTCCACAAATTATTATGCACTTATATTAAGTAAACGTGTTATCATAAAAGGCTGAGATTGTCGATCTATCGGTCTACGTTTTTAATTTTGATGATTCCATTCATTAACTCACGTGAAGTTTAATTTGTGCGTTAAGTTTTCTTTGAGAAGACATTGCAAAAGCTGCTATGATTTCTAGTATTTGAAATAACACACTAAGGATTCTCGGAAGCCTTAGACTAGTCTCTATGTCCTTCCAATTGTAGACTCCTTTTTTTTAGCCAAGTTTGCTTAAAGATCACCAGAATTTCATAAATGAACAAAAAGCAAATATCTTAGCAAACTTTTTAAAGCAAATAATTCTCTTAGGGAAAACAGTTCGACTGTTCTCATAAACAGTTCAACAGTTTCCTTCCTTGATTTCTCAGAAGTTCACTGAGAGAAATAGTCGCAGAAAAGAGGAATCAGTCTGACTGATTTCTAAAGTGTCCGACAGTTTTCATTGGTGCTTCTACCATTGAATTATAGACAAAAAAATAGTACCATTTCTAGACTAGTTCGATCGTTTATGAATCAGTGCAAATGATTTATTTTTCAGTCCAACTGATTTATCAAACTTCAGTCCAACCGTTTCTAAAACAGCTCGACTATTTTCATCAGTCACAAAAAGGTTTTTGTTAAAGGAAAACAGTCGAACCGATTTCCTAATCAGTTCAACCGATACTTTTCAGTTCAACACTTCAACCGTTTTTTTTTAACAGTTCAACTGTTGTCCACCTGAGTGACAGAGTTCGACTGTTGTAACTGTTTTGAACAGTGGTCATACACTTGAGTTAATTGAACAACTGTTCAACTGTTTGCAAATCAGTTCGACTGATTGTCTATATCAGTTTAACTCATTATGGAAATAGTTCTACCGATTTTTAGGCGTTCATCCTTTTAAGAGCTTAATAGTCTTTTCTTTTCACACTATAAAAGGGACACTTTTCCCCTCTGCAAAAGTAACAATTATCTTTGAAATCTCTCTCTCTCTCTCTCTCTCACATTATTTTGATTAAGATCTTCCCACCTAAGAAATCTTAGTTCATTATTGTGCTTTCTTTGTAAATCTGCTCATCGAGTGTAAATCATTTACTGTCCAGTTGTAACCAGATCTTTCAGTTGTATTAAAATCTTCAATTGTAATCACTGGTAAGCCTTGGATAGGCTATTCTTTGTCTTGTGGTTCGCGCTAGCACCCGAAGCTAGTCCAGATAGCGAAGTGCTCGAGTAGGTCTCTCTTGTGTGGAGTGCTCGGGAACCTAAAGTAGGCAGAAAGGGCCGAACCAGAATAACTCTTGTTATATTTGCAATCTTGTTAACTTTTGCCTGTATTATGTGTAAACACCCCCCCCCCCCCCCCACACACACACACACACACACATGCGCGCGCGCCCCCAAGTGGTGTTGTTAGGGACCTACAAACTTTACTAAAATCTATTATTCAGCCTAACCATATAAGTACATTTTATTTCCTGAAACTAGAAAATAAGAGGCTTGCTAGTCACCATTAGATTGTAAGCTATTGTTACTTTTTGACATTGGAGGCCAAGCCCAAAACCAAAGAACTAACTATCAACTACACAAGGGAAAGCAGCCCTATTTGACAGCAAATGAATATAGAAGAGCCAGTGTTGGTGAGGGTGAACGACTGGTGACGCTGTTGAAAATTCAGGTCTTATGAGGCGTAATATTGTCCAGATGTATACAAAATTTCATTGAGGAGGTGAATAAGCGTATTAAGAAGCTGAAATAAGTTACTTGGCCGGTGCAGAATGTAAGAACCAAGAAGTTCAGACTTGTGTTTTGCTGCATGCCTTATCGCCTTTGTTGGAGAATAAGTGCAGAAGTTTTAATGCACTTTGTGCATTAGGAATCTGAGATTGTTTGGAGAATTCACTTGGATGTTGACGTTGTGAGAAGACAAAGTGTGTGGGCCTGCACCTTGGTTTTAAAGCATTAAACGTTCATCGGAATTCCTGGGGCTTGTAACATGCTTGGAGCATGCACATGAAGGGCTGTCAGCAAACCCTATTCTCTCTCTTTCTTGACATGTTAAGTTGTGCTCGATGCACTTCTTTTTTTCTCCTTGCTTATGCTTTTGGCTCAACTTGTAGATATCCTTAACCGATTCCAACTAGTTGGGGCAAGGCTTAGTTGAGCTGAGTATTTAGTGGTAGTCATCCTACATGAATGGTCAGTGACCCTCTTTGGTGCTTATTATATATTACAATTGTGTTTAGTTGTTAGAAGGGGAGAAAGGTACACCATTTTCCAACAAGAGAGTTATTCTCAATCGACTTTTACTGGTTCGTGTTCCTTATGTTTTTTGGCTTTCTTCTTTCCTGATGCGATATTTATGTCAGATATGACACAGTGACACCTGTTCGAGTATATGTTCCACATCTCTGATTTTGTTCTTTCATGTAGATGATTTATTTTACCATCCATGTCTTCTTGTTCTAACTAGTGAACTGCTTCAACAGGAATGGGTTGGAACGCATGGATATAGGCCTGGTCAGGCTTTGATGTTGTGGAAGCGCCTTTATGGAAACAATATTTGGGCGCATTCTAGTGAGGACTTGGAAGGTTGGTTTTTGCTTCCTTTATTATCTGCTCCCCTTTTTGTGTTGTTTGTTATCTGCTCCTTACTCAGTTTCCGCGGTCAACATGCACATTGGCTGATGCATTCCACCTCTGGTTTCAAAGTTGGCTATTTTGATCGCCTGGTTCCTTCCTCTGATACTTCACACTTAAGCAACCTATTTTTGATGAACTGTCTAGGTTTGAATAAAGATTTTAAGAATATGCTGAGTGAACATGCTGAATTCAAGACAGTGTCTGTGAAAGATATTGTTACTGCTTTTGATGGTACGAAGAAGGTAGAGAATCCATCTAAAGTTTCTCTTGCCCACTATATTGTTGGGTGTTGGCTGTACCTGGCCAAAATCTACATATTAGGGATTATTTTCTTGAGAATGGTTTCATTGATTTGAACTCGCAGGAGGTTGCAGATACTATTCACATTGGAAGACGGACTGGTAGTAGAGACGGTTGTAATACCTTGCCCTGGGGGAAGAACCACTGTCTGTGTTTCAAGTCAAGTAGGGTGTGCAATGAATTGCCAGTTCTGCTACACTGGAAGGCAAGCTATTATCTTCATAAAGTTCTTGCCAAGGAATGTCTTTAGATGGGCATTTGCATGATACATTAATGATTTTTTGTAGGATGGGTTTAAGGAGGAATCTAACTGCAGCTGAGATAGTGGAGCAGGCAGTATTTGCACGGCGCCTGCTTACAAGTGAAGTTGGCTCCATAACAAACGTGGTATTCATGGTAGGTGTTATCCATAGATGCTTTCAATGTAATACAATGGAATCGGGATGAATCTTAGTGTGATGTTGGGACTGCTGGTTTCCATCATTAATTAGCTTAATGTAGTAGCAGATAATATCTTGCACGCTCTGCTCAAGCCCCTCTGGCTCCCTTCCATATGTAGCTGTAGGGTTTAAATCTCTGTAGCGGGACTTTGACTGTGAGGAGAGCTTATGGACTGGTGGAGGCTAAATCCACTACGATTTCTTTGTATCATTTAATAACTAAGTCAGTATTTCGGAGAACGGTTCACCAGTGAGCATCATCCGAAAGGTGGCTCTTTGATGTTCATTTGCAGTCTGCTCACCCTCATCTACTCTTGTGACCTAAGTCAAAACTGTCCATTTAGATAAACTAAGAAGTATCTATTTCGTAAATGAAATTGTAGGGAATGGGAGAACCACTTCAAAACATTGAAACTGTCCTTAAAGCTGCAGACATAATGGTGGACGTGCAAGGCCTTCAGTTCAGTCCTCGCAAGGTTACTGTTTCGACTAGTGGGCTTGTACCCCAGCTGAAGCGTTTTCTCCGTGAATCTAGTTGCGCTTTAGCTGTTAGCTTGAATGCTACGACGGATGAGGTAATTTTTTTTTAGGTGTATTTTAATTGTCACAGAGTGACGAGAGCATTGATCCTCCTTTGACGAAATTCATTGCAGGTCCGAAACTGGATCATGCCAATCAACCGCAAGTATAACTTGGGTCTGCTTCTTGAGACCCTTCGAGAAGAACTTCGCTTAAAGCACAAATTCAAGGTTCTCTTTGAATATGTAATGCTTGCGGGAGTCAATGACAGGTTAGCATGAACCTTTGTTGCCGTGTGATCTGATATGTGTAGTTTGTTCTGGCCTGTTTTTAATATTTCATATCTAGGATTAAGATGCATGATCAGCATCACTAATGTTTAAAGCAAAATGTTTAGTGCTGAATATTATTAACCTATAATGCGTTTGCTTGGTTGGAAGTAATGTTCGCTGTATAAATGTCTCTTTTCATTTGCAGTATTGACGATGCAGAGAGGCTAATTCATCTCGTTCAGGACATTCCTTGCAAAATCAATCTGATCACCTTCAACCCGCACTCCGGGTCCCAGTTTAAACCAACCAGGGACGAGAAGATGATTGAGTTTAGAAATATTCTAGCCAAAGCAGGGTGCACTGTTCTCTTGCGACCGAGTAGAGGAGACGATCAAATGGCGGCCTGTGGTCAGCTTGGCAAGCTAGGAGAATTGGAGGCTCCTTTGCTCCGGGTACCTGCTCAGTTCCAAGCGGCATTAGAAGTTTCAGTCTGACTGCCAATCACCATGGCAGATCTTATCTGGCATACATGCGTCCGCTTTATTGCTGGCCACCAATAACGGGAATACGTGTTAGCCATGAAAAAAGTTATTTTCTAGCTGGTTTGTGGCATGTTGTACATCATGCATTACATGTTGTAACCCTCGTTAAATTCCACAAGTGCCATTAATGAGGTGTATACATGTTTTGCATCGTGTAATCACTTTCAAACCACAGGCACAGATAGAGCTCCACTTGTGTTAGACAAAAAACATATTCAACAACGGAGGGCTGTATCTAGCTGAAATCTGGGATTGTAACACAGTAGTGTTCTTTAGGGTGGAGTTGTTGAGCAAAAAATTTTGGGATTGGGCCCTAGAAGATTTCAATTCTCCTTCCTGTGGTCATCCTTGTTTGCTGTCACATCTTGAAGGGAAATAGATTGGACCAGTTTGTTGTTTTCCTTCTTGTTTGTGAGGAAAGTGCACGTTATCATTTACGTAACAGGAATTGCCTTTCTTGAGATGCTGTGCGTTATACACACGTTTAGTTGAAGTGCATGATAGGACAATGGCTACCCTAATATAATACTCCAATAACTTATTGAGGAGAACAGTCGTTATAGTCGATCGATTTTCGTTCTTCGTTCGTTTAAAGCGGATATTATTGGTATAGAAGCTCGGTTAGAATCTCTGCATGCAGGCAGATACGAGTATATTCCTATTAGATTCTTTATATTTTCCTTTCTGGGACCATGAAGGTGATTGGATCCATATTCAGAGCCCAAAAGCAGAATGCGCTCCAAGTGCATGAGAGATGATGCATCATTTCCTGTAGAGGAGGAGTATTCTTGGTCGTGTAGAAGGTCTAACGTGTCAGCTAGATTTTTCGCGTCAAAAAAGGACATTTTTTGCTGGCAAAACATATCTTTGAGGGACGATCCCACGTAGGGCTACAAAAATTCACATCGCATTCTGTGGCCCAGTATGTCGGAACACCTATATGTCTTGATTTGCTAAAGCTGCTCCACCAAAACTTGACAAGAAATCGTTCAATGTGATGGTTTTTTGCCATCTAATAAAATAACGTCAAAATCTACGTCGGTAGTGTTTGTCACCAACCACTGTCCATGCAAACGTTTTTTGCCATGGATTCCAGCTAGATCTAAAGCTGTATGTGGAACTCCCGACCATAGATTGCACCAGATCTAGATCTCCCCGTGGAACTCTCTAACCATCTATTCGTCGACTTTCATAGATTTCGGTCAGATTAATTCCTGGTCGTCGTCGATAATCTGTCCGTGGAATTCGATGAAACGCAGTCAGTTGCTTCTTGCCCACATCGAGCCTGCTCACCCCATCGAGCCTCGTCCACAATCTTCGGTTGATTATTTGCCATTCTTGCACATCAATGTTTCAGGCAGACTTAATTTTGTTTATGAACGGTGATGAAGTTAATTAAGGTGGCCATTTTGTGTAATTCCATTGGACAGTAATAACATATCATCAATATGAGTTAAATACAATCGCTACATTAAATAGTACCTCGAACCAAACACTTAAGACTCGACTGCAAATTACTCGAAACATTTCAGGTGCTAGAAAGCACATCGAACCCCTCGCTCCTGATTGGTCGTTCCTCGACACTCGAAACTCCCCTAAAACAGAATAGAATAAAACCTTTTATTTTTTGGCGGCATTACACTTCCCCTTCCTCTCCTCCAAATTTCCAGTATATATATATACTCCCACAAAACTGTACCCCTCTCTCTGTCGCTCTCTCTCGCTTTATCTCTACGCTACCAGTTCGAATTTCGAAACCTAACACTGAGACGAGCACTGTTTGCTACGCGTTTTACCGTACTTCCGTGGTGAACAATGGGAGTTTCTCACGACGAAGGCTGCCGGAGCTGCTGCGTCCCGTCGCCGGCCGACAACCGGCGGTTCTCCAAGCAGGTGCACGACAACGTCCACGGGAACATCTATCTCGACCGCGTAATTCTTTTTAGCTGATTCTTTCGCTTTATTTTACGAATTTTTGCTTGAACATGAAGTTATCTTGTGCATTTTGCGTTCGTTTTTGGTGTCGTGAAATTGCTGTAAAGTTCATCGGACTCCTCGCTTCTCCGGTTCGTTTATTGTTATACGGTACAGTGCAGAAGTCAAATGACGCCTGAGGTATACATCTATATTCGGAAATCAATGTGCCCTGCTGGTGTGTGTGCGCGCGCGCGCGTTTTGCGCGTGAGAAATAGTAGCGGAATACTAAATCCTCTCAACCTAGGAATTTCGCGTGTATATGTGTGGGTGAATTTCAGTGAATTTCTGAAATTCAAATTAGGAGTGGTGTGGGTGGGTGCGTGCGCGCATCTTTGATTGCGTGTAAAAGTTCAGTGTACTCCTGAAATTTCAAAATTAGGCGTTTCTTGTGTGTCAAATTTCAGTGAGATCCTGAATTTTCAAATTAGGAATTTGATATGAACAGTCACATGCATATGAAAATTTAGGTGTAATGCTTTTTAACGGATTTTTATTGCTTTGAGTTCTAAAATTATCACGATGTGAAGTAGTATTAAAACATATAAACTTTGTTCGTCAGTCATATTTGTTTGGATTTGTCATTTTAACGTTTGTTGTACTCTTATATAATACAGTGCAGAAACAAACAGTCACCTTAGTTTACATCTAATATTGAAATATGCACACCGGGGGGGGGGGGTTCTGGACGCGCATGCGTGTGCACGCATGAATTTGCCTTTCAAATGAAAATCTGAAGATAAGAAGAGATAGAGATTCATGAGCATTTTGTTCACATTCTTGCTTTGACGAGAAGTTATATATGCATTGGCTCTGAACAGTTCTACAGTTGTTTTTTATTTTTCTTCTGAATATTGATTTTGTTTTGTTGTCTCGATCTAGGTGAGTCGGTTTTTCATTTTCAATTGTTTATTTATGAAGATAATAATCTAGACATAAACTGCAATTTCTCTGAAATAGTGAAATTGAAGTGAATCATGACTTTTCTAATAGGAATTTCATATGAAAACTCGCATATGCATTTGAAACTGTGGATGTTCTTGTTTCAGCGTCTGTGCACAAGTACCTCATGCGTATATGATATTTTTGGTGGATCAACTAATTTTCAAAAATTAGGTTATATGAAAGAGTAAAGGTTTTCCATGATATTGTCTGCTAAAATATGGATTCTGAAGAGAAGAAAGATTTAGATTCGTGAGCTTAATCAGGGGCGGACCACCCACCTGACCGGTGAGGGCCATGGCACCCCCATTTTTTGGAAAATTTTCTTTTTGATATATAGATAGTGTATAAATATATTTAAATAAATTACAAAAATGCCGTTATAATAATTAATTAAGATTTTATTTTGTTGTATTGTTTACTCTTTGTGCCACCGGTCATCATATATTTGTCTTTTTCATTTCCTTGTTCAATCTTCACTCTTCTAAATCCTAAATTTTAAAACTTCATATTACAAAAAAAAAAAGATTAGGTCAAGATTAGTTTTTTTTTAGTTTAAATTTTTATACATATGGTAACTTATATGTTACTATTGTACTCATACAATTGATAATAACATTAGTAAATTCTTTCGTGTAAGTTTAGTAATTTGTTATTACTAATATTACCAAGTTAAATAAATCACTTTGAATAGTAAAATTATATGATTAGTAGTCAAATTGAGCAGGTATTTTGTATATAGTGATGCTAATTACATTATGTTTCTGATTTGTCATGTGTTTATGTAAACTTGAACCTTATAAAATTCTTTAAGTGAGCCATTATTATTTTTTTTATTACTTTTTGGCCCCCCACGATTAGACTTTCTGGATCCGCCCTTGAGCTTAATGTCACATCCTTGATTGTACAGGTTTTGATTTATTTTTGCATCCAATATATCTTGTTTTTTGTAGTTAGCTTTTAATCTCCATCTCTTTTTGTAGGTTGTTTGTATTCTCCAAGAGAAGTTCTCATTTTCATTCTCGATTATCTATCCATGGAGATAATAGTGTTTACTGTATTTTAGATACGAAAATAATATCAACTTACTGGATGACAACTGTAATACTATATTCCATTGTCTTTGATTGCAGCTATGTTTGAAGTTCATTGACACTGAACAGTTTCAGAGGCAAGTTTGGTTCATTTAAACATTGTACATTATGTTTCAGTATACTCTTAATTGCAGTTTGTTCTGTCTTCCGTACAATTATTGATGAGAATAAATTTCTCCTAAATTCCTGGCACATGCAGACTTCGTGACCTGAAGCAACTCGGTGAGTCTGGCTTGTTTTTCCTGAAGATGATTAAGGTTTTTACACTTTGTGTTGGCTTATGAGAATTTATATTTTGCTTGTTTCATCTCTTTGCATTCATTGATTGGTAGAAGTCAATAGAAGTAAAGAATTGATTTTAGGCATGACAGGCTAATTGATGTATCTACTTGTTTTTAGTAAGACTAAAAACTGGACTTAAAGCTAGTTGGAAACCTTAAAAACGTTGGTTATCATTATTCCTTTCAACTTCTGGGAGATACACAGACTTGAGTTTAAATCAATGTCTTCCATGCAAAAAATCAATAGAAGAAGAATGGTGTTAAGTTTTGCATCACGGAGTTCTAAGGGAGTCTACAACAGCTATTTAGCCTCTCTCCTCGAAATTCCACTTTCTTGCTTTTGCCTTTGAGCTGACCTGCGGGGCTGTGCTAAGCATCAAAGATTTGTTGGTATTATGCTCAAGTGTTGAAGAAGTGCTGGCCATTTTTTTTTTTAAACTTTGTGTAACAGTACTCGCACCAGGCTTCTCAGCTGCGTGCAAATAGCACAAACCTGAGTGTCTCACTTTTTGTACTTTCCTAATGGTTTTTGCTTGTACTGCAGGTCTATCATACATGGTTTATCCAGGGGCAGTACATTCTCGGTTTGAACATTCACTTGGGGTATATTGGCTAGCTGGTGAAGCTATTAACAAAATTAAGGCCCAACAAGTAGGAACATATCTTATTCTTTTGATTACTCTACCTTTTGGATCTTATTACCATTATGAGAAACATGCTCTTCATTCACTTTCCATTCTTGTAGGGCTTGGAGCTTGGCATTGATAATTTTGATGTACAAACAGTGAAGCTTGCTGGTAATCTGATATACATGGCATAGTCAAAACTCACTTAATGACATCCACCTAATTCTTTTTTCTTTTTGTTTTCTTTCTGTTCCTAGGACTACTGCATGATGTGGGTCATGGGCCATTTAGCCACTTGTTTGAGCGAGAGTTTCTCCCTCGGGTTGGCTTCAAATGGTAAGTGATAGATACTTCATTTGATGACATCCATCTAACTCTCTTATTTTAATTACAGTAATATGATGCATACTATAGCAGATAACTGAGAGTCTGAGAATGAATAATGAAAATTCATATGATCATTTTGAGAAGCATATTACATTCTTGACAATCCTTAATTCTTTATTTTCTTTTCCCTATTTGTCTTGTTTCCCTTTTAATTTCCTTGTCTGGGGGAAGATATTATTATTTTCTCAGCTCCAATTAGTAAGAAGTGGAATCCCTTTTCTGTTTGGAGCTGATAGGGTACCAAGAAATAACCATCCTTATCCTCCTGGCTGTTAATAAACTACAAACTATTTGTATCATATGAGAATGTGAGAGGGCTGCCTCTCATTTGTGAATGCTAGGATAGTAGGACGTTTAGGTCATTTGTCTATGACAAGTGTTATAATTAGTCCGTTGACATCTATGACTTAGCATTATCTTTTTCACTGAGGTTGAAGAGTTATAAAAAAAAAAGTTTTGCTGGTGTGAGACAGAAGCTATGTTACTCTGTAACTGTTTGCTTATTTTATAACATATATGATCATTCTTCTTTGGAATTAGGAGAAGGTTTCCTAGCTGCAGATGTTTAAAATAGTTTCTTATATCCTAAACTCCTCTTTAAATTGAATACGACAAAAATTTCTCTTGAGAACTCTCATTTGTGTTTGCTATCATAACTTAGCACTTCTCTTTTGTGAAATAGTGTTCTGAATTATGGCACTTCCAATGAGGCTCTTGTATATGCCATCTAAGTCTTCTTTTTTCTTTGTTTTGCTGCATTGAAATGCTCTAGGAAGTTACAGCTGCGAGAATCCACTTCACTTGTCATTGATAGCATTTGGTTCAGCTTTTCTGCATATATAATTATTGGATTGACTATTTGCCTTTTAGAAGATTTTCAATTAATTCCACAAAGTATTTGCAGGTCTCATGAGGAGATGTCTTTGAAGATGATAGACTACATTGTTGATGAGCACAACATCGAAATTGGTTCTGATTGTCTGATGAAAGTGAAGGTTAAAAAATTGTTTTAAAATTTTCATCCTTTAATATTTCCCTATTCATCTAGTAGCCAAATCCAGAAGTGCCTTTTCATGCTACTCACTTCCTCTACACCACAAAAGATAGGCAGTTTCTGCAACAGGATGGATTTGAATGTTAGGAGCATGTTTTTGCAGCAGCACCTTCGGCCTTCACTAGAACTCAATGAAATGTTGGTCGAGATGCCATCTGCTTAGACCATCTTTCATTCCGGGTTGCATTCGAGTTGACTTTGATATTTTCTTAAGGGTTATATCTGTACAAGAAGAAATTGGGGATGCAAGTCCAATAGGACCATTAGACAAATTATTACAGACGTTTCTCTGCCTTTCTTGTTGCTTCTTTTATCTGCTTACTTGTCCAGAAATAAGACAATATTCATTTATTTTCTCCACAGGAGATGATAGTTGCTTCAGAGAATGCTTCATTAAAAGTAAGTCAGCAACCAAAAGGATTTCTAGGCTTGGGTTATTGCATTAAATATTTCATTGCCTTGTAGAACTCTTGAACTTGTAAAGATTAATGTTTGCATCTCTTTTCTCTGCAGACTTCACAAGAGAAGCTTTTCTTATACGACATCGTTGCCAATGGTCGAAATGGAATAGATGTTGACAAGTAGGTCACGTGTCCTTTCCACTTGTTTGGAACAACCTTTAATGTGTAAAATATAGATATTAAAGTAGAGAACTATGAATGAATCACTTCTTTGCAGATTTGACTACATTGTTCGTGACTCCAGAGCTTGTGGTCTGGGCTGCAATTTTCAGTTTGAGAGGTGTGTGGAAAATAACAAGGAGATTGCAACCTGTTAGTGGCTATATGTCTAGTTACTCTCTTCAATTGAGTCTAGTGTAGAAATGAAAGAAATGAGTGATGAAAGATGTGCCTTTCTAATTATTATATACCCCGATACTTTCTAATGAGTCAAAGCAGTAACTTATTACAGAGTCATGCTTTATCTGTCAAAACTTGCAGGCTATTGGAAACTATGAGAGTTATGGATGACGAAATATGTTATCGCGCCAAGGAATGTTAGTACTTTGTAAAAGTCTTTTCTCCTATATATGTGAATAGAAAGTATATTTGTTGGTTCATGTTGCATATGTTGGTCAGATCTCACCATCCAAAAGCTGTTCTCCTCTCGTGCCGATCTTCATCGAACAGTCTATATGCATGCGAAAGTGAAGGTGCCAATGCAAACCTTCATTTCTCTTACAAAATAATTGAATTGAATATTCTAGTTCATTTGAATATCAAAGTTCTGTTTTCTTTCTTATTTCGATTTTCAGGCAGTAGAACTCATGTTTGTAGATGCCTTGGTAAAAGCAAATGGATATCTAAGAATTTCAGATTACATTGAAGAACCAGCTAAATACTGGAAGGTTAATGAATTTTAAAATAAGAAGTTATGATACAATTTTACATTGGAATACTAGGCCGTTTTAGCCATTAACCAACTGAAAATGCAGTTAGATGATTCAATATTCAAAACAATAGAAACTTCTCCAAATGAAGAGCTCAAGGAATCCAGAGATCTGATCACACGCATTCGGAGGAGAGATCTATACCAGGTACTTAATGTACTTGTATCACAAGAAGCAAATGTTTTTCGAAAAACATTTGTCTAAGTTAGAGAATTACCTATTGCTGCTTTAGTGGTTTACTTTATGAAGGCAACAAGACTTGAGCACGACAAAAACTCGAGTTTACTGTTACTGCTGATTCTTAACAGTTCTGCAATGAGTTTACTGTTCCCAAGGAAAAACTTGAGCACTACAAAAATATCACTCCCCAAGATATCATTTGTTCACAGGTATTTCAAACTTCATTCCTCACGTACGCTATCTGCATGGATGATCCACCCAATTTTCATTGTTTAACTTCTGATCTAGAAAACTGGTGGCGCTACGCTAAAAGAAGAAGACGTCGTTGTGAGCAATGTCAAAATTGATTTGACGCGTGGAAGGAATAATCCCCTAGAAAGGTACTTTAAGAAGAGTTGATAATGATTATGCAGTGCACGGCACTACATCTTTACTACTCCTGTCTGACCAAATTACAAATGTTAACCTCATTTAACAACCACCTTTTCTTCTGTGTGCATGTCGTTCCTAATTCAGCATCAGCTTTTTCAAGGTATACGGGCAATTTCTTCTACTCCCTGAATGCTGGATGTTTATTGCAATCAGTATATAGGTTCCCCATTATTGAAAATGCAACTGTAGGAAATTGCTGGGAATTCAGCTGAAAGTTTTTGTTTCTTACTTGAAATTATTTCCGGTTCAACTGGCTATTAAGAAGTTGAATTCTGCATGCCAGTATCATTGCTGATTTGTCTTCCACTTGGAACCTTTGCTAATTTAACCTGTTTCACACAAATTGTCTACCGAGCCAAGTCATAATGGGGATCATAGTATTGAAATAGCAGTCCAACAATCCCCTTATCGTAGGCTTGAATCCCATTTCTGACGCTCCCAATTCACAGCATAAGTCTAATCCTCAATGTATCCTCTACAAAAACTATAAGGGCATTTGCAGATTAATACCTTGTAGTTTTGCTAATTCTTCTTCCCACGTGCCGGACTTCAAAGGCTTATGTTATTTCACCAGGATTATGAGAGTAACGAGAAATTCACTATCCGAGATGATCTGGTCAGTCACCTATTGCCTGCTTATTACCAAGATATGATAGTGAGGGTGTACTCCAAGAAGCCTGAACTGGTCTGTCCACACTCATTTTGCTTTCAATCATGCATGTGATTTGCACTGCTTATATTTTCACAGACTTTAGTGTTTGGTATTATCACAGGTAGAAGCAGTTTCTGAGGCCTTTGAGAATTTTCAGCTGAGGACATATGGAATGAAAACCCAAGTACATGGAACTCCTGAGAAGAAGCGGCGAAGGTCTCTATCAACTCATCTTTCGTTTACCTGATACATGCACATATACCATGTATACGTACATCTTGGAAACTGTACAAAGTCGATCTGAAGTGTTAAAAACTCGTATATGTTCCCTCTTTACTCCCCCGTGCATCTGATCCTCGCTCTGGATATCAAACATGGGTAGCAATGTACCAAGTACATATTCTGCTTGCATTGATGTGAGGTTCACGTCATGGATTCCAACACTACACATAACTTTGAACGGGTTAAGTTCAGCTGAGCTGAGCTTTGTTGTGATAACGGATTTCTGTGTGTTATTTTGTTTCCATTCTTTTTAAATGAGTTTGGGCTGGGCGTAAAGTCTTGGCTCTTTCTCGTCCGTTAGGGCATTGGGCCTCCATAATCTCTTTCCCGTGCAACCCGGAGGAAAGGTTTGGATCGGGGATTATGGATCTTGGGCCTTTTTTTCGGTGCCTTACCAACAAGTGCTCATTATCTCGGAATATTGTCAAATCGGGTCTAGGATATGGCAAAATCCAGTCTTTTTCCGTATTACATCCCAAACCAGTCTTGTGGGTTTTTCTTTTTCAACCTTATACATCTATTCTAAAAGATAAAATTTTGGCTGCTACCTGAGTTGAAAGAACCTTTTACCTCCCATACTCATATAACGACAATTTGTTTGTAGTTACTTTTATTTAATGACGCTAAAAAATGCTCTTAAGAATTGTCGCTGAAGGTATTAACAAAAAAATTATTAGAAATATTTAGCGACTATTAATTATTACTAATTACGAGGTTGGAGAAATATTCATATGACCCAGATAGCAGTCGAAATTTGTTTATTTCAAAATCATCTCGGGTTGCTCTGTCTTTATTGACTGTTCTTCATCTCGAGAGTAACAACAGGAAGATATTCATTAAGTTTGAACTCGTAATAACAAAAGTAGTACTGACAATAATAGTAAAAACAATAACATAACTATTGTTTTCACCTTTTATATAACTTTTGATGTTATTTTCACCTTTTGATATGACTTTCCTATCGTTTTTTGCCGTTAAAAATGAACTTCAGTAACAAATATTAACTTTTTAGTAACGAATAAAGAAGTGAAATAGCATGTAAAATGAAAAAAATTGTATCTTTCCAACAAAATTAAATACCCCTTTGTTGAGGTATATATATGTGGGAGCTAATCAAATTTCACTGCTGGCATCTTAACTCAAGTTGTCGGCGATATCCAGTTGTTATATATATGTATATACACAGGGGGCTGATCAATAGCAATTGCTGACAACTTAGCTTAAGTTGTCAGCAGTAAAGGATCAGGTCCCTATCTATATATCGAAGCAGACCCACACCAACATCTGGTTTTTTCTTATTTATTCAACACATCTTAGTCGTCCACATCTCGTGATTGACTGAGGTACCATCTTTTTAAAAAGAATTCGCCTAACCACCCTTAAAAGGAGCCGATAGCAACTTTTACTATAAAAAAAAAACCAAAATAGCCCTTTTTTTGGTTTGAGTCTTTGCCCCCCCCCCCCCCCCCCCCCTCTCTCTCTCTCTCTTTCTCTCTCTCTCAAGCGCCTTGTAGCCATAGTCCAACCCATCACAACCTGCACCACTGTATCCCCTACCAACAACCACTGCCACCAGTGCTGACCGAAACCATTACCACCTCCAACACCATACCCACTACCAACCTCCACCTCTACCATCGTACCCAACAAACCAACCACAGCCTCCATCGCTCAATGGCTTGCAATGAAATAAAAGGAGGCAGATTGGAATAATGGGCATGTCCCCTAATATTGAAATTAAGATAGGTTAGAGTTTTGACAAAATTTTAGAAATTGTTGGGATTACAGAGCCCAATAATTAATAAGATTTTTAAGTGAGACATGAAAGAGAGAGAAAGGCGAAATCAATTTAATTGGCTGAATTCCAAATAACAATACAATATACATGTCAAGCAGAAAATTGAACATCAACTTTCCCTCAACTTCAACTTCACTATATATATATATATAGTTAATTTGATTGTCCCATGAATGTTCTTTTTTTTCATACTAGTAGAGTGACTTCAGAATTGTTAGAGATTTTTGTAGTCTGGAAAATCTATTTCCACGCCTGATATAGCTAAAAATATCTCTCCAATCTACGGACGACACGTGGCAGGTGTGACACGTAACCCATGACTCATTACTGATATGGCACTTACCGTATCAGTCACCGGGCAAAATCCTAAAGAGACTCTAACTCTATCAGCTCAGAGTCACTTCCCGATCCTCTAGGATCCTAATTAGATTCTGATTAGAGTTGGTCAAAGCCCAGTCCCACTAGGACTCCTCTTTCTACCACTATATAAAGGGGTCAAGCACCTCAGGTAAAGACAAGTTCACACACATACACATTGTGTAACATTGCTATTCAGAGTTCTACCTTGTTAGCCTTCTCTGACTTAAGCATCGGAGCGTTCCCCCACCGGAACCTCACCCGGCGGTCACTCCGTGTTCTCTTTTGCAGGCCTGATTTCTGGTGATGTTCCCGATCCAGTTTTTAGTTGCAACAACGCCTAATATGATTCCACACCTCTCATCGTTAAAGTACATTTCAACGTCAATTATTAACTTATTTAACTACAGATTAAAAGGTGGAATATAGCATCTTAGAGGTAAAAATAGCATCTAGCTCCACGGCATCGGATGCCGAGATCTCAGGTAATGGAACCAAAGACAATTATGTACAGGAGGAAGCCGTATGCAAAATAAATAATACTACAGGGACACGTCGTTAATATCCGAATATTTGCAGGCTTATGTATTACGTAAAGTAAAGCAGCTTTATGCACTTTAAATAGAAATAAAAAAAGTCAAATGCAAATCTCAACATTAAGGCTGCGTTTGACGTAGCTTTTTTTTGCTCTTTTTTTTCAGTTTTGAAAATTGGGAAAAAAAAGTGCGTTTGGTAACCATTTTTTTTTTGCTTTCTCTAATTTAAAAAACCAGTTTTTAAACTGAAAAGTAAAAAAAAAAACTCCAGAAACTGGTTTTTTTTTTCACTTTTGGTTTTTTTTTTTTTGAGACCACCACCACCACCCTCCGACCGCCGGCAACCACCTCAGGCGACCACCGCAGGCCGCCACCTCCGACCGCCGGCCGCCGGCGACCACCACCACCGTTACGCCCCACCACCGCCACCGCAAACCACCAAAAAAAAAATCAAAATAAAAAAGGTTACCAAACACCAAAAAAAATAAACGGTTATCAAACACCCACTTGTTTTTGAAAAAAAAAAATTTAAGCTGCTCTTTAAAAATTGAAAACCAAAAAAAAAATTTTGTCAAACGAAACCTTAAAACTCTTTGAAATTTGTAGGAAACCCAACACCACCTGTACACGCATTTGCAAATAATGTTTGCTTCTACCACAAGGAAATAACACTTCAACTCAAACACTATCATCTGCAACCTAGCTATATTCGACACAACACTTGCAATAGAAGAAACTCGCTCGGCCTTATATCGAAGTCAAAATTGAAACCCTAGAGAGAGATCGAGAGAGGAGAGAGAAGGAAGAAGATGGAGGAAATTAGGGCTGGTGGGTTTGTAAAGATGGATACCATTGATATGAGGAAAGTAGATGAAGAGTTTCAGAGGCGTGTGTATCACGTGTGGACCAAGCAGAAAATAAGTGATGATGAACAAGGGCAACAAAATATTAGGTTTACCGATAGTAAGGAGGAAGAAGAAGAAGAAGAAGAAGAAGAATGGGAGATCGATCCAGGAAAGCTCGTCGTAAAGGGAGTGATTGCTCGAGGTACCTTTGGTTCGGTTCACAGAGGTGTTTATGATGGAAAAAATGTCGCAGGTACCATGTTTTGATTTGCAGATGTATGCGTACTTTTATCCTTTTTATTCTCTTCTCTGCCTCTTCCGAGGTATTCATACGTACTGCATGTGTCAAAAGTTGCCCAGAATATACAACCTGTCCGTACTGCTAAAAAAAAGAGGAAAAAGAAAGCAAAATTCTAGGTATATGTTTTTGGAATAGGAACGGCACTGTGAATTAATCACAGCGCCGTTCAACAATGGTTCAGCGATTGCCTATGTCCACTGAAAAAAGAGGGTTCAAATCCGTCATCATACCAAACATATCGAACTATTGCTTTTTTTATTTATTCCTTTTTGGCTCTGACTATCATGCTCTCGTAAATTTCGTCGAGTTTTAGTCGGAAGAGCTAGCCAAACGTGAAAGGTAGATTATTTTGTAACCGTTGATTAATTCACAGTTAAGGTACTCGACTTGGGGGAAGGCAAAAAATTGAGGAAAGCTTTCCTGCAAGAAGTTTCTGTGTGGCATAAGCTTGACCATCCCATTGTCACCAAGGTAGTACGTACACAGTTATATGCATCGGTGACCTTTCCTTTTATAACTGATTCTTCTAATGAACACTGCCATGGTGTGTTTGGATTTCTGAAACTTTTGCCAAGAACAGACCATTTTATTTTTGCAGTTAATTGGCGCGACGGGAGGCAGCGGGGAAATAACCATTAAAGTTGATGATGACGAAATTTTTCTACCAAGTAATATGTGCTGTATTGTGCTTGAGTATCTCCCTGGAGGTAATCTGAAAAATTACCTCATAAAGAACCGGCTAAGGAAGCTCCCTTTCAACGTCGTCGTTCAACTCGCACTCGATCTTGCAAGAGGGTACTAAAACTTCTGCCCAAAACATCTATCAGTCAATTAAATTTGTAGCTCCATCAAATCATTGGATTTCTCTCATGACTCCCTTCTGTTCTCTTATCTTCTAGGCTGACTTATCTTCATTCGCAAAAGATCGTTCACAGAGATGTGAAGACGGAGAACATTCTTCTCGACGCGAAACGTACACCGAAGATAACCGACTTTGGAGTTGCCCGATTTGAGGCGTCAAACCCGAACGAGATGACAGGCAAAACTGGAACTCTCGGTTACATGGCTCCCGAGGTAGAATCAGTGACTTGTCAAGCATTTTTCTTCGCCTCGCGATATGTGTATAGCTTCATTAACATGTCACTCTGGTTTCAGGTTTTCAGTCAAAACTCCTACGATCGGAAGTGTGATGTCTACAGTTTTGGAATTTGCTTGTGGGAGATATATTGTTGTGCGATGCCATATCCTAACCTCGGTCCTCTAGAACAAGCTTCAGCCGTAGTCTATAAGGTAACATAATTTCCTCCATTTGATTGTATTTACTGTGTCCTTTGGGAGACGATATCGCATGTAAGACTTGAAGTAACAAACAAGTTTCAATCTCGGAACGGAATGCAGAACCTAAGGCCTAACATACCCCGATGCTGCCCAAGCTCTCTAGCTAACTTGATGAAGCGATGCTGGAATGCTGACCCCAAGAGGAGACCTGAGATGGAGGAGGTGGTGCAGACGTTAAAAGCCATCGACACATCTAAAGGCGGCGGCATGATCCCTCCTGATCAACCTCAGGGTTGCTTCTGCTTCTTCAGGCATCGAGGGCCTTGAATCCCTTAGCAACTATCAGATTGGGAAGTATGAACAGCATTTAGGGTACCAGAAATGTAAATAAACATCAGAATTTCGAGTCCTACGTAGCGCAGTAGAAGAAGATGTACAAAATAGTCCCGATATGGCAAAGCGGACGTCATTTTTTGTGCTGTTCTCTAGTATTTGAACATAAAATGTGGTGTTGGCTTGCAAGAAACTGTAATACAACAATTAGCTGCACGAACAGGATTCGTACATAATCTGATAACGCAACGAACAGGATTCATATATAATCTGATAGCAAACGGTCGCATAATCAAGGAAAAACCATGGACCCGAAAATGTCATTCCATTAGGCATAAATTGTGCTTATATATATTCTTTCATTTTTGCTTCATCTCCATTTACAAAAGCAATGACTTTGAGAAGCTAACCTCATGAAGACTAAGATAGCGGACATACTCAATTCTCAATCATCAGCAACTGTCACGTTTTCCTTCTATACAACTGACGCAGCATCTTCAACTGCTTCCAAACTCAGCAGAGATGGTCAGTACTCAATTCCAAGACAACTGGTAACTACTTTCTTCCAGTTGTATTTGGTGGCTATAAGACTGGTTTCATGCTATACATATAAGTATCCACGAGTTGTACAGTAAGAATCGTAGTCCCAACGAAAGAGAGATTCTACAGGATTGCAGCTGGAGCAGCCACTAGCACTTCTATTCTCACTTGCACTCTCAAATTATTTCTTGGTTATATCCCGAATTTCCTGTCTCAAGTCAGATGCTTCTTCAGGCTTAAACCATTGTTTGCCAAACTGGAACATTCTCTAGCAGCCAAAACACTACGGATCTGAAGCACTTCTATTCTCACTTGCACTCTTGAATTTTATCATGAGTATATCCCGAATTTTCCGTCTCAAGTCAGATGCTTCCTCAGGCTTAAACCATTGCCTGCCAAACTGCAAATAAACAATACAAACCAAGGTAAAAGCTATGTGTATGAAACTGAACCACTAAGAACTCGTCGTTTCGAGGGGCGGGTCTATGTCAGGGCAAGCGAGGGCATATGCACCCACTGAATTTTTCGACAAGGCCTCAACACAATTGGAAATCATTTATTTGCCTTTAGGAGTCAAATTAAATCGTGTTTAGCTCAGATCTGTGTGATCTGACGTGGTTTTGCTGAATTGAGGACTACATATTCCTCAATTTTGGAGAAGAAGGGTTGATGAGGCAAGCATACTCTCCCATATGCAGGGTAACACTAGTGCAGGTAGACAGTGATTGTGGAGTTGCTGGGGCCTATTTGATGAAGTTTATACAGGATGAATTACCAAAAGGGAAAATATATGGTGCATTCCTAGTGGTTTGGAATGCAGTATACCTTCTTGTTTTACCACTAAATGATCAAGATTTTCTATACAACTACAAAAGATTACAACCAAATGAGCAAAATCTGTGACATTGGTCGGTCCAGCAAAACCACCCATGCTTTTTGTGAAGTATTGTTGGTTTTATAAAATCACTACATTTGATCATCTGGTAGTAATTTTTGAACATTCCGTAGTACCTTTTGCACATTTATTAGTGCAAATTGCTAGGAATATATGGTGCATTCCAAACCACCGGAATGCACCACACTGTGACCCTTACTGAAAAAGAAGTTTATAAATGGTAGGTTCATTGATGAAAGCAAAGAAAAGGGCACTACTTTTTCTCAACATCTAATTTTCATTAGGCATATTCTTCAACACTCAGATTAAATGTTGTAGAACTTTTATACTAACTTATCTTGTCATTGGCGACCAAAAAGTTACTGCATTCTTTCTTTGGTTGAGCCCATCGCAATAACAACACTTAATACGGATTCTTTGAAAGTTTTAATTAATCCATACTCTACTTGCTACTAATTTTGGCCCTTTTAAGAATGTAGTCGATAGTTTATCACAAACAAAGTTACTGCATTTTTTACCCCCAATCGCAAAAAATCCTAGAACTACCGCTGCCTGTAAGAAGGCTGGGAAGGTAAAGACTAGACAGAGTTGGTCCCTCAACCTTTGGAAAAATAGATAAGGAAATAAAGCAACATTTACCATATCTAAACCCATCTTTTTCAGCCTTTCAGGAGCGTCTTCAATGAAGCGTTCCATAAAGAAAAGGACAAAGAGACCACAGTCATAATCATTTTTCTGTTGCGGGACCTGGTTGGCAGAATGACAGGAGACTTGAAGTTAGTCAAAAAACTCACAAGACAATATGTTAAAAGTGAAAAATGGCACACATCTTGGAAACCCCAAGTGGCAACTCTTGGACACTCTTCACGTGTACTCTGAAAACTTTCGCTCACATTTCTTATGCCCTTACCCAACTAAGCAAAATTAATGCAAAACACAAAGTATGGGCACAACTCATGTTTTCTAGTTATCCACAAACCCTCCTATCCCCAAGTACATGTCAGGAGGAAAGCGCCATCAGGCATCACACGCTATCTTCCACAATGTTTACAAGTCCCCCTAGGTTGTCGGCTGCAACACCTCTGAGGCTCTTTTGTCCTCAACTCTTATCCAAGTGAAAGAGACGCATGTGCAGCAGGACTTGAACGCTGTTACTGTTCCCTTTGGGAGTAACAAGAGGTGCAAAACCAGAAGATAAAACATGACATCTGAGGCAGTCTAGAAAGAAGCTTACCATAATTTTTTTCTCATCGATTCTACGAGGGAGATTTTTCCAGATTTTGTTTGCAATGGGTAGTTCGAAAGGATCTTCTCCTTGATTGTTCAGATAGTTCCACTCTTCTTTCAGAAAGCTACAGGAAAGTTGCATAGTTTTAAATTTAAGAAGAAAAATAAGAGCTCAAAATGTATTGCAATAGATATATAGGTTCTAACAGCTTGTGTTTTACCTCCTCTGAAACATGCTATAATAACAATATTATAGCATATCTGCTCGTCAAGGGGTGCAACAGAGTTAACAAATGAAACAAGAGAATGACATCAGTTCCTCGAAGTACATTTGCATTCAAGTTTTCAGAAGTGAAGGAAGAAATGCCAAGTAAGATATTTGATAATATGTTTGGTGCGGATGGGAAGTATTTTGTTATCATTAGATTAAATGAGGTTATCACTTATTTTGCAAACTTTTCACCTGGGAAAATCAAGAAAAAAATTACAATTTGTTGTGCACAACAGAATAGCAACGCCTAATAAAGATACAAAATTAGAAGTACATGTCTCGTACATCTTCAACCACTGGTCAGCTAAAGCATCCTTTACCTTACCTTTTGACACTATCAAAAACAGATCGACTAGAGTGATATCCGAGAGAATCCAAATGAAGGACAATAGGCCCCGATTCATCTTCTTTGTCTGGAATACAAATAATTACCAAGCTCCAGTGTAGCCTGCATCAATGGTAGATATATGTTAACTTCAACCCAGATGGGAATAGAAATTAAGACACAAACATGCAGAAGTTGCATGAAAACTGCAGATGTGAGAAAGAAGGAATTAAATTACACATCAGTAGCATCCACCAATTCGGGCATTCATGTCCTGAAAAAGGCATTCATTTGGTTCTTGTTAGGCTGCCATGATTTACTCTCCAACCCTTATTCCTGCCACTCCACTGTGTATTATGGAGGATAAGGGTATTGCTATTAAGTTTACATGGCCAAATGCTAGCACGTAGAGTTGAACAGACCAATACCACCTTCTCCTCCTATGTCTCCATTATGGTAAACAAACTGAAGTCTGACCCACTTCTATGTGTGTCTTTGAAACTGAACCTGCTATTTACAGATGTGTTCCTGCGATTCGAACCCGTGGGTGAGAGAACAAAAGTTCTTCCTTTTTTTGTTCACCTTTTCATCCAAATGTAGATGAAGCCAAAACCCATGGACGATGATATTTTAAATGTATGCCGAAATATATTCTTTATCCCATCCTACCCTTGTAAATCATACCTCAACCTAAAGTTCTCTTATTCGATAAGCTAATTTTATCTTCGCCAAAAAGATATTATTAAAGGCCAAAACTTATATGCCAAGTGATGCCTTTTCCCCTTAAGATCCACATAGTATAAGCCAACAATATCTCACAGGGAAACCATTAATCGATGTGAACATATATGTGCTTCTAGCCTTCTACTATATATGCTTAAGCTCGAAGCATATTGAAATAACTCAGAATTTCGTAGAAAGAGAGCTTCAGAAACATACAAGTATCAGTTATATAGAACTTCAATGTTAACTAAAAAACTTACTGTTCATGTATTGGAAGAAATATGTATGCTTTCTCGAATATGTTCACACCTTTCCACCACCTTCTGAACTTCACAAATAAAGCTTCCTTGTCACCCCGCTGCAAATCATCACAAAGACAAGTATTCATGAGAAATTAGAATGTGGAAGATGGGAGGCAATGATAAGCATGCAGATAATATGACCATCAGTTTCAACTATATTATTATGAGGTCGTTTAAAAGAACCCAGTTTCTGGGAGCAAAATGCAGGCAAGGCTCCACTTTATATCTGTGGATATCTTAAGTCAACAAAAGAAGACTGCACCTCTTTGTATCAAAAGATCTGAAGCCAAATGGATCTGAACACAAATTTCGTGAAGTAAAAACTTGAAGCATTTATAATATGTCAACACATTACTGTCTCTTACGCAATATACAAGGTGAAGTTTCCTATATCTCCAAGTGGCACCAAGTTTCTTGGTTCCAGAGAAGGATTCCAGACTTTCAGTTTTTAATCCTGATACTAACAAGCCACAAGAAATTCATATCTTTTGCCAACAAAAATTGCTCTCAACATTATAACTAAACAACCTAGGTTTTACTGGAGTTTTACGGTGTATTCTTAAGTCAAAACTAATATTTTCAATAATTAAAAACAGTAGCCAATGGCAACAAGAGATACCTCTTTCAGGACAGCCTCTTTCAACTTTTTGTAAAAATAAGTGTTGAAAAAATGATAATCACATCTTCCCCTGTCCCTTGGAGATCTTGGCTGCTGCAGATATCTAGCCAAAAGCAACCAGCAGTATAGTGAAGAACAAGCTGTTAGAGAAATCAGTCCAAATATTAACCCCAAGTTCTGCAAACATAATATAACTGCAGTATCACACCTATCTTACAAATGGAACTGATTAAAACTCGAAAAGCTGATAGGAAAAGAAAATAGAGTTGGAATATATAGTTAGTACTTATGTTAACGGTAAAGTGGGTTCAATGCTGCAAACTTAACTACTCCATCTGTCCTCTAACTCTACACAAATTTTCCTCTTTGACTTAGCACATCACCTTGAGGAGACCTAGATGACCGCAATTAATGGGACTTTCAACTGCTTAATTTCCAATTAAAGCCATATTAATGGTGTGATGCAATATTTTTGCACGGTGGTTCTATTTAATGCTTAAACCAGAAGGTATGTAAATGGAAAAGTGATACTAAAAATGCTTGACTTTTTAAAGTGGACAATTATTTGTAGACATTCCAAAATAGAAAGGGGGACACTTCTTTGCAGTCGGAGGGAGTACTAGATTATACAATATGTCCCTCTCTGTAGAACTAAATTGTTTGACAGAATTTTGGCGGGTAGTTGGAAGTCGATGGAATAGAAGCCAAATGACAAATATAAATCATGTCTAATCAAGAAATAGAAGTAAAAGGTAATAAAATCTAAAGGCTTCAACTTTCCACAACTGAGATGGTCGGAGACATTGTACAGATAAACGCATTTTGGTGAAGACAACATTCATATAGAGTAGAAGAAAGTTAGGAGAAAGAGAATAAAGTAGGAAAAAACAAACGGGAGAGGGAGGCGTATAATATTTACAGCCTCTTCTTCACAAGAGAAGGAGGTTAATATATAAGAAAAGAAAGAACAAGAGTAGGACACAAAAGTGAGTACTTCTGTAAATCTTAGATATGAGAGAGAGAGAGAGAGAATGGTGTAAGAGTACCAACTAACTCACCTCCCGTGAAGGAAGGGTCTTAAAGAAGACAGACGTCAAATGATGTTAAGCTCAACAAAGAGCAATTTCAAGTCATTAAATTTTACAAAATCATTTGCTTATGTCATAATCCATTAGGTAATAGTGATAGTAATGGAAAGAAACAATGTTGCACAAAACGAATTCTCAATTCCAGAATAATGCCACATTTTACTCACCGAACCATATTTGACAGCTATAATTACCTCAAGAACTGACCACTTGCTTTGTTTTTTATAATTCCTTCTGATCTGTGCTTAAGTGCCTTTGGGAGGGGGAGCATCAAAATGAGACTTAAAGAAAAATGAAGATTTACTAAATCTGTGAAGGAAAGCATTAGACATGGAAGAATCGAACAATCCGTAAGCTGAAAATGCAAGCATTCTGAAGAATAACTTTGTAAACTTACCGGATATAAAAGTTCATAATGGTTGACGACAAATAGCCTTCTGGAGCAAGACATTTTAAATCTGAGTAACAAATTTCAACAGATTCCGGATCCTCCCTATGTTCAAACATGAGTTACAAATTGATAGTTACATATGGAAGTATAGAGATTAATCACATTGTTTTAGAAGAAAAGTAAGGAAATACCTTGATGGATAGTACACCATAATATCTTTCATGCTGAAAAACAAGAAATAAGTGCCAATTATGTCGAGTCCAAGCACATATCAAGCACTAGATGTAAGGTGTATTTACCAGTCATCTACTTTGTCTGCTTGCTCATTTGTCTCTATAAGCTGAGGTTCTTCCTCATCCACTAGAACCAGAGTCTGTCCCTGTTATAACAGACTTTAGTATGCACTTACACGCATTGATCACAAACCAGTATAATTATTACCATCAGCAAACATGATCTATTAAGCAGATGAAACATTTAGAGTTAAATCCTTCTGAGTTTCAAACAAAAGTAGTAAAGGAGAACAGCCAAACAAAAAAAAACATAATTACAGAATATGATGATGATACACACAGTACCATTTCAGGGAAATAAAAGAACCAAAATAGTAAGAACGTTAGTAAAAGGCAATAATGGTAGAAAGTGGAAAAAACTTACATTTCTAGGCCTCAATCTATGTGAATGCTGGGGTTGAGAAGCATTCCGCCTACCGAAAGGGAAAAAGAAGCAAATGTAAGGTCTGGCAAAATCGATGGGGTCTTTGACACCGTGATGACCTACACATTTTTTAATAAATTACGCAGAACACGTCCTAAATTCAAAGAATGTGACGATGATCTATACTAGTTCTAGGAAACAATATGCATCAACGACCAAAACAGTTACCATTGTGCTAGTCAGAGGTACAAAGCATAATACCAAATGACTGCAAAACAAATAATTATTCCAACAAAAAGATTCGTAAAGAGGAAAAGGAAAATATAAGTTTTACAAGTAACAGAATGCTGTGTACGATATCAAACAGAATGCCCATTTTTTGTTTTTATTAGTTTATGCCTGCTGACCCTCTTACCAGCCACTGTGAAAAGCATTACAATGCAGGAACGACTATAATTATTAGTATGCATTTTAAAGGAAGAGTGAGGTTCTTTGTTTAGAAATAGATTGCTTTCAGCTTAGGGAGAATAATAAAATGACCAAATGCTGTATTTATGAATTCATGGAAATATGTCACTTTACAAAATATGCAGCAGGAACACCTCTAAAATAGAAACCAACAAGGCACATATCGTGTGGCCACTACTAGGATTAGTGCTTTATTGAACTTCTAACTATCCATAACAATGCATCTTAGTTGAGTTGAAAAATAGAACTGTCAGATTGAACGTGCAGGCATAAAATAAACAATGGAACTCTAGAATCATAAAACAACTAGCAAATGTCCCAATTGGGAGAAAAGAGGGAAGACAAATTCAATTAACAAGCATAAAAAATATAGCTCTAGAAACATGTGAAACAAGTTTTCAAATCGGGAGAAAAGAGGAAAGATAGACAAAGCTCATGCTCCACTATTTACAGTGACGTCATAAAACTTGTCTAAAATCTTGTATACAGATTCTGGAAGACCAAAAACAAATGCATAACCAAGTGAGGGAAATGTGTGTACATTGAGAAACTATCTGACAAATTTCCCCCAAAATGGCGAGGAGAACTGGTAGAAGAATGCTTGCCCTTTTGATCACCATTTGGCAGGCTTTGTTTATCAACATCAACAGAAAGAGTGCTAGGGCATTGAAAAGGTGCTTGTCTTGAAGAAACCGAAGTCTTGTGTCTTCCCCTTGGCGAGAATTGTCCATTAAGTTTCGTTCTCCGGCGATTTTTTCTACAGGGAGCCAAACAAGAAATTTCATTCTCGAAGGCACTGACAGTCCTTGAATCCCTCTGCTGCGCAAGTTCAAAAAAGAGAAAGTAAAGCATCCACTGCGTGGTTATAAAGGGCTCGAAAAACCAGAGGGGAAGGGGAAGGAAAGGAAGCCAAGTTGAGTAGACAGACATACATCTTCGTCCAACTTCATCAATAAACGTGAGCCAAATTTCGAAACTGGCGCCCCCCCACTAAGTCCATTAGATGCACCTAAAAAGGCAAAATGTTTCAAGTACTATCTTGTACCCCTAAAATAGAAAGTGTAAATAGAGTGCAAAAGACATAGTATCCGTTCTTCCTTGCACACCTTCATCCCAGCAACTACCACACAGAATCGCTTGTGATACAAACAAGGTAATCTGAATCATGGGAGAAAAGATAGAAATTTAAACACCTTACTCATATTGTCAATTATGTTCTACTTTAGTCGTTTTGGAGGAATATTGGACATCGCAAATATAGCACATGGCGAGATACTAAAAACCCTATATAGAACAGTTTGCCTTGAATTCTACACAAAATCCGGGTTTTGCTAACAACAAGAGACAAGGTAAAGATTTGGCTTTTCACATTAGTTTAGAGTGTATATGCACATAAGTAGCACAATAATAATGATTTCTTCACTAAAAAGATAGATGAAAACTGCAACTCAAAATAAACACTTTGTACAGTTTTCAGGAAGATTATCATTGAAGACTTCAGCTCCTTTACGCAAAATATATTAATGAATTGCAAATTTTGCTGAAAATAAACCCAAAATCTTGTTATGAAAATAGAGAACTAACATGATGATGTACATAATTCAATTTCTCTGGGAGTTGAGGTGGCCTCTGAGAAAGTACAATATCTCTATGCAGGGAACAGTAAACACTTGCTATCAACCAACTAGAATTTGTTCCACCTAAGGTGGAGCAAGCTAAATAATTTACAGCATGGGGACAAAACAAATATTACAGCTGAACATGGCATATTGTTCCCCAATGCTTTGACATATAACATTGGCATTTGATAGAGAAATCAAAGCTACGCATATAAAGAAACGGAACTTCTGGTTTGGGTTAACCCGGATTCGTGGTTGATAAACCAAAAAGCTGATACTAAGACTGAGGGCGATATAACTACTAAATGGGGGAGCATCTGACTGCCCCCAAATGTTGTAGGAGGATAGGAGTGACCCCATTTTTTTTTGTAAACAAAAATATCCTCCCTATATATCTGTAGGATATTATATGTACAATCCACGCATATACTTATAGACATACGTACATATACATCCACACACATACACATGCTCCCTAAGAATCTGCATATTCTCTTCACGCCTCCCTCTCCAACGACGTTGCCTGTGAGCCATATCCAAATCCTTCGCCTTAGAGAACTCCGGCGCATTAATACACTGCTCCAGCTATTTGCACTTGATTCAAACAGAAACACTCTTTGAGGCGCTGAGTTACCAGTCGGTCAGTTACACATTTTTCGGTGACGTGATGCCGGTGAGATCCATGGATCCCTGACAGTTTCTGTCAATGTTTTCAAACCAACAACTTACATCTGTATAATTTTGGACGAGGAAGGAGATAAAAATGAAATACCAAATTTACCCCCCCCCCCCCCCCGCTGCGCGCTTGCCCTCCATATCATAGACGCGCACACATGTATAGGGGAAGATACGTGTGCAATTTAGATGATATATAAGGATCTAATATATTTATGTGCATACATGAATATATACACATGTATAGGTATGGGGCTGATACGCATCCAACACTGGACGTTTTACTAATTTCCCAACGCATCTCTACAGTCCACATCACGCAATGGACGGTTGATAAGCTATTTTTTTACGAAAGTTTTGACTAACCACCCCTAAGAGAGCGGTTAGCAACGCTCCCTCCCTCCCTCTCCTCGCACCAGATGGACAGGCAACCTGCAACCCCCTGTCGACCACACTGCCGCCACAATCTACAAAACGCCGCCATCACCAACCTACAAACACCCGCCTCCATCACGAACGCCAGCCACCACCACCACCTGCCGACCACACTAGCTTTACATTTAGAAGGTAGATTTTGATGCCTCCTTACATCACTCACCGCCCCACCCCACGTCCCACGTCAATGTTGTGGAACCACCACAAAACAAGCTTGATAACCGTTTACGACCATCACAACCATTGCCACTCTCCCTTTATTTTCATCCTTATCTCCACTCTCAATCATCACCCCAACACCCATAACATAAGCCTTTACATAATTAAAATCAATCAAAAAGATGGATTTGATTGCACAATTTCAAAACCTAAAATTGCATTCAATTGAAATAAATCCCAAAATAAAATTTCAAAAAAATGATGCTTGTGATGGCTGCAGCGCTAGAGGCGACCACTTCGGCAGCTATAGGACCTGAATCTGCCAGTAGTTCGTAGGCTCGCTGGGGGGCTTGGTGGTGGCGGCAAAATGATGGTGGGCTGTGGTGGGTGGGGCAGTTGTATAGGTGTCTTTGATGGGTGGGTGGTTGAGGCGGTCAGATATGGTGGGTGGGTGCAACCACCGGCTATTATGGGTGGTGGCTGGCGGTGGTGGGTCTTCAAGATTAGTCATGATAAATGTGGGGGTTTGTATGTTGGTAGTGGCAGGGTTTGGTTGCAGCGGCGGAGGGCTTGGTTGCAGGTTGGTTGTGGCGGCAAGGGATTGGTGACGGCAATGTGGTCGACAACGTAGTTGCAGGTTGGTAGTGGCGGCGGGGGTTTTGGTTCCCCATCTGGTGCGAAGAGAGAGGAGAGAGAGGGAGAGAGAGAGAAAGAGAGAGAGGGCAGAGTTGAAAAATATTTGCAAATTTGCTAACCGGTCCTCTTAAGGGCGGTTAGGCGAAATTTTTTAATAAGAAAAGCATCTCAGTCGTCTATTGCGCGACGTGAATAGCTGAGATGCGTGGAAAAATAGTAAAAATTCCAACGTTGCATGTGGATTAGCCCCCTTATATATATACACATAAAGATATGTGTATATCAATATCTATATATATAAGAATTGACAAAACATACAGTATGGGTACATAAAAGGGGAAAAGGAGTTTACCATGAAAATGGAGACTGAAAAATGTAGTAGAAATGTTGAAAATTGGATATTTGGTTGGGGCGGTTGGATCAATGGGGATGCAGAAGAAGTTTTTACTACAGTGGGGTGGGGCAATTATGTATTAGACATTGAAGAATTTCCAACAATGACCTTGATTAACTTTCCTTTAATTTGAAGTTAGTATCGTATGAAGGGATATAATTGAATTCAAAAAATACTTCACAATTTCGTAATAGCATAGATAGCTCCCAACAAAACTTGCAAGCAAACCAGTCGAAATCTTACCAACAGAACTGGAGCTATGGGATTGTTTGGGCTTCTCGCATCCATCATTGCCCTGTTCAATAAAATCAAGACAAGAATATCAGAGTCTAACATTTACTTCACTAAAGCATAAGATTATCACAATCTACATGTACTCCACTGAAGAACAAATTATGATCGAGATTTAACACGTACTCTACTGGAGCATGTTGGAACTCACTCAGTAGATTCCACTAGGAAGTTTAAGGGAAGTGCGATCAACTGAATACTACAACAGGCAAGTTCTAGAAAATGGCATGAACCAACAAATATACCGAAAAACTAACGCATGATCTAGCAGCTTAAGCTTTTAGAGAAACAAGCGACTTGCCATAGTATCAAGGGCCTGCTTTCCGAGTCTCCCAGCTTGCAACTAGGCACCTACTCACCTTACGTGTGTGCCCCGTTGAGCACTTTATTATGCTTATTATGTCGCTCAAGGTACCATGGGGAAGCAGGGTTCTTGTGCACAACCTATGCATGATAAAAAATGCAAAATAATGTCCTCAAAATTGCTGGTTTCCAAAGGAGCATAACATTCTAGCATTCCTATGTAATGGTGTAACTTCAAAATCAATTTGTTTATTTTGGAATGGTAACCTTTCGTCAAATAGTTTTAGCCTCCACAATTGTCTGTGTAGACTTATAATGCTCAAACTATTTCCCTCATGTTCCAAATTACTGATAATCAGTTCTATTAGTTGTACATGCTTCGTACCAGTGAGACTTTTCTACCAATAGATTGTGGTCCTGCATGAATTAGCGACTACAAAACGTGAAGTTGTGGTGCTTTAAATGTGGCATTCTCCTCCCACTTAATAAGACGGGCAAACTTCTTCCACCTTCTAGTTCTACAGAACCCTTAGTTCTTTGACACCTTTATTGGTCTGCTTTATAACCACCACATTAGCCCCCATAGCCAGGAAATCGAGTAATTCAAAGCACAGACTTCTCACTGGTCATTAGATTTGCCACCATCTACTACTTTGACATTGTGGCACTGTATGCAAAAACATGCATACATATCTAATTTATCCACTCTCAACATAGATACAAATATCATATAAGCTCCTTAAAAAACCTGCTGCGTTGAAAGAATAAGCGCGTCCGACTAAGGGTGCCCTCGTCATTCACCTTTCCACACCAATAGAGTTTCCATTTGTGCTCTGCATATACGAACTGGATGGATCCATCAGGTAACGTAGACCTTAACTACAACTTCTGGGAATAAAACAAATGAAACAATCAAAAGGACAGGCCACCCTGTCTATGAGCCAAAAAAAAAGGGATGACTAAGCCCCACACCCCTTCAAGCTATCGTCTACAGGTTGAATCCATGTAGAATAACAAAGCCAAGGCCGCCTGCCTGACCAATTTGATTCTCCTGTGAAAACAATCCTATTCGCAACAACTTAAAACAATGCCACCTGCCTGAGCTCAGCGTGCCCCTGTGATTCTTAATGTATATATGCTGCCAGAATGCAGTCGCAGTAGAATACCTCGACTGCTTACCTGGCATACTCTGCAGCTCACCTTGATTTTCCAGAAGTAAATTACTATAAGCCCTAATTTGGGAATCTAACAAAAAGATCATACGACCATCATCGTTCCCATGAGCTACAATATGCAATCTTTGAAGCACGACACTCCGTCCGCAGCAAAAATATTGATCACATTTAACTTGTACGCATATTAAGGATTTCAGTCGTACATTTTACGTTTCCCATTCTACCCCAAAAATGTCTTGTATTATTAATCTTGTTCGAGCACTTTTCTTCATCCTTTAGAGTTTCTCTCTCCAGAACTCCATCGCCGAAAATTTTCTGCTCAGTAACTCAATCCATTCTCTCACTAGAAAAGCGGACCCCAAAATTTTTGAAAGATTGACAATTTGTTTCTAGGTCTAAGCTTATGAATGATAATGATCAACTTACCAATTAAAAATTTTCAAACATGGATTACCAGATTATGAACAGAAAATTGCAAACATGGGTCAAAGGTTTAAATTCCGGTGAGCCTTCGTCACTGCATTTAACCCAATTCACAACAAAAGTCGGAGTTAAAAGCCTTCAACAACCTTATAATCATAGATGCAAAATTTCATAACCTTACGGACTTGTTTCTTTTTTTTGGATCCATGAGAACGCGGAATTTGTCAGCTATGAGTAAAATCTTTGGTCTTCGTCAGTGGCTTTCATTGTCAACCGTTTCCACTTGCCTACTCGTTTGCATAGGCATCCCACCTAAGTCACCTGCTCGTCACCTGCTGAACATCTACTCTCACATGGTCTCGCCTAGTGAGTTGGCTATGTGCAGCACAGCACCTCCGCCGCCTCAAACCACCTCTGCAACCATCACCAATATTGCCCAAACAACCACCATGCCGAAGATCCTCAAACATCACTACAGCTTTCAAAAACCAACATGTAGCTTTGACAAATAATCACGTCTAAGTTGATTAAATTGTGTATAAGACTAAAAGGTCTTCTATAATCAAGTCAAGACTTAAATCTGAAAGTAGATATCAAAACGGTTGATCTCTTACTAGGACTTGTTGATGGTTGCATGGTTGCGGCAATGGTATGAAGGCTGCGGCAGTGATCCAGGGAGGCGCAGTGGTGATGGGTCAGAGATGAGAGTACAGTGAGTACTTATGGGCGAGAGGTAGAGAAAGAAAGATAGGATAAAAGGGACATGGAAGTGGGATAGACTAAGGGGTTGAGATTGAAGAGAGAAATAAGGGAGGGAGACCAGATGGAAAGAAAGAAATAAAGAAAGAAATAGGATAAATATGGCAGATGATAAAAAAAAATGCTTTCAGTACCTAGAAAGTGATCAATAACTTTGCGACAGCCAATAAGGAAAAGTGACGATTATTTTTCTAACAGGGGGAGTTATATATCAGTATGTAATACTCTAGCGTCAAATATGCATAATCATCAGCATCCGAACCTCCAACTCTCTGTTTTCAATTATTCAAGTATTCCCTGGGGCTCAATAGAACTATCTTGTAAACTATGAAACTTGGTTCCTCTATGAAAGACATACACAAACACATAAGTTAACCGATTGAGGGTGAGCCTTGGCGCAATGGCAAGGTTGCTCCATTCCCAAAAACCCGTGGAAGCCTCGTGTGCACTACGCTAGCCCTTACATGTTACTTAGAACCTCTTCACTTCACATAGTAGAACTAAACTTAATCATCCCCACCAGAATGATGCACAAGTTCCCCTTCGACATATGCAACAACCGAATGGGCATTGCAAGAACACTACTCCCTCCGTTTCATGATTTTCGTCTTCTTTGACTTTCTTCCAATTCCTAGGAATCCGAACATGTAAACACTAATGTTACTCGTTGTTTTCGCCCTAGTATGACTTGTTAGACATTCTCAAATGATCAGTAACTACTATTTGAGTTTAACTTCATTTTTAGATGCTCAAACTCTATCATAAGAGTTCAAAAAAAGAAAACGGACAAAAAATACCAAAAGGACGGAGTACTGAATAAGAATGACGTTAAATTACACTAACTAGACAGAGCCCTGATAACCCGATGTTCCTATCACACCAATCCTACATTGTAATTTCAGTGTAAGAAAACCCTAAACAGTAAAAATTTAGCAACCGGCAGTGCAAAGTAAAGGCAAAACCTTGGCGATTCCGCGAAGCCTCCGCCGTTCCATCTCGGCTTCATACCGCTTCAAAGTGGCCCGGAGCTTATTGCCCCTGTCGGGTAAATTCGAGGGCATCGTGCTGCCGACTAGGTTCCTGAACCGGCGGATTTTAAAGTCAAGCGTTTCGTCCGACATGCATGTCTCCTCGCCGTGGGGTTCCGGCTCGGCGTCCGCCGCGGATACCGGTTCCTCCGCCGGCCCCGTGGCCGCGGCGGAGGGGACCACCACCAGCTGCGGCTCGGGGCCGGCGTCTGTGGAAGGCAAGAGGAGTTGAAAGTCAAGGGGGATGCCCCCCCTTTTCCTCTTGTTCTCGCCTTCCATGCATGAAAGTGCGTGTATGTGCAACTATGTGTTCATGCGACAGTGTGTATATTCTCACACAGCAATGGCGGAACTGAATTTGTGTAATGCTCTCTGGTGTATTTGGTAACAACACTAATGGAGACCTTTTGGTAGTGAGATGAGATGAGAAATGTAAAATGCCAAAGCCCAAAAGCCACGGGAGGTGACGTGTTACTAAGCTTGGTGTGGCCCAATTCCAGCCCAAGTACATGAGCTTTAGGCCGGGTTCTTGGGCAGAGAGGTAGAGTTGGACTCAACATCATATTCTTATTTTTTTAATTTTTTAAGTAAATTCACTTCTACCTCGAATAGATAGTTTAGAGATAACTCTTGCATGAAAACGGATGAAAGGAAGACTCACGATCAACTGAAAAAGAAGACTAAGTTCATCGAAGCGTTGAGAAAATCGAGGATTGTGTAGGGGACTAAGATCGAGTCATCAAAGATAGCCCCAGCCTATCTAGATTGTATGGTCTTTGATACAATATTTGTGTGTGTGTGTGTGCGCATATATAAAACTAGATATATACAATTATTTAACCTAGAATTATATTTGATTAATTCTAGGTTATCCTATAATATATACAATTATTTAACTTAGAATTATATTTGATTTCGATAATAACTAACATATGATGATTGTGTCGTCTAACATGCATTGAGTTCATGAAGCAATAAGTACAATATCATACTCATGCAAACGGACAATTAGATGAGCAAATCGATCAAAGACACTCAACGGAAACGCATCAAAGATGGAATACTTCTATTGAATTTTTCCATGCTTTTATTCCTCCCTTTTGTAACTAGATATAGAGAGTTGATTGTATCGATGAATGTGACCTATAGATTGTCCATAGGTTTTCCTTGCATACATAAAAAAATTTCATACTTTGAAAATAGGGAAATTTGCTTTTTCTGGAATGCAGTCGACTGCAATAACTTCCAATAGCCTATTACAGTTGACTGCAATTGGAAATTTTGAATTTTTAACGGCTATTTTGGGAATACAGTTGACTCCAATAGTGCAAAACAGTCGACTGCGTTTACCGTTTGGCTCATTAAATGCCCTACCTACTTCCAAACGGTCATATTAATTTCTACAACTATATAAACTCATTTTGGGCATAATTTTGATTCATCAATTGCATTCAAAGACCTCTTATCCAGCATATATTTAAAGCTCAAAGCTATTATTCAATCTCTTTTGGTTTTCATTTATTTTCTCGTCCAATTCAAGAGATCATTTATTGTGAGCTTACATTTGAAAGATATACACTTTCATAAGTCATCATATACACATCTATTTTGTTCTAGAGCTTAAACTTGTACTCATGTACTTCTTGAGAGTGAATCTTTGTACACAATACTTCATCTAAAGTTTCTTGTATCAAAGCTTGGGGTTGTCAAGCTTTGGAGCTTTTAGATTGCCAAAGCTTGTTCTTAATGTGGACATAGCATCAAAGGATTGTAAGAGGTTCAATCTTGACCCATAAAGAAGATCATTCTAGTGGATTCTAAGGCTTTTCAAGAAACTTCCTTGAAGGGGTGGACGTAGGCTTGAGGGTAATTCGAACCGAACCATCTAAATCTCAAGCGTCAAATATCTCTAAACCTTTCTCTCTTTACATTATTGCCTTATACTTGTGTTGAGATTGGTTAACTTGTTTATTTGAAATACTGTGTTTGAAGTTTTGAGTTTGAATTATTTAAGTGTTCATCATAGTTTTCCAAAGTTTGTTTGTGATTACTTGTTAATCTTTTAAACTAGTTTTAAAACCCTATTCATCCCCCCCCCCCCCCGATTATTTTATTGGCTTCACCTCACCTTGACATATTTTTTATAAAAGAAAATATCGAACGGATACACCCAAAAAGGCCTAACGGCGCGAGAAATTTCACCAAACCCTGCAGAAATTCATTCTTAGGATGACACTAATGGAATCCCCCAAGGCAACAAGCCAATATCACATAAACCATAAGAGTGAAATGGTTTAATGTAGGCAGCTTCTAAATCGATGACGGGGGAAGAGGGTGAATGGTTATGGTGTAGTGGTGGGTGTGGTGTTGTAGTGGTGGCGTTGATGGCTAGTAGATGTTGGATTTGATGGTGGCTGCTGGGGTAAGGATTAGGTGGTGGCTTGTGAAGGTTGTGGATGTGTTGGTGCTAGCCGAGATCGAGCTGTTGAACTTAAGCACAGTTGTGGCTGTGAATCTAGTCGAGAACTCAAGCAAATCACTTTACAGATTTGTCGGATCTTCCTCAAGCGAATCCACCGGTGCCGACAACTATTCTGGTGGCTCCTTTTCCAGAACCAGAGTCGGAGACACAAGTTCCTTAAACACCTATCTCAACATCAAAGTGACAGAGCCGGTGGTCTGGAACATGAGCAAGACATGGAAGTAGAGGATGTTCTTGATGGTGTAGATAAAAAGGTGCTTGTTGAAGAGATTCGACATGCCGGAGTTGTCGACGGGAGAGACAATGATGGTCTTTTGGTGATTGATCTCGTTGGCAAGGTGGTGATTGGTAATGGTCTTGGTAGTAGTGTAATCCCGAAAATTTTATTTTTCTATGTGAAATTAGTATTTTTGAATAAATAAGTTTGTGGTCTTTTGATTTAAAATTAAGAAAATGGTTGTTCCCAACCTATTCTGGTCGCACCCAAAGGCTCATTGGGGTCCCATTTTGCATGACACGTCCGCACAACCAACAGTCAATATTCAACGCTCCCAACCGGTCAAAGCATGCACGCTCAAGTCACGTGCACTTCTTACTTCTTCTACGTGACTTCGTCACCAAGAAACTCATCCTTGCGCTATTGCTCATCACGCTCCTACTGTCGCACATCGCCCATCGGCGTGCCATGACACTTGCCCAAGGAGGTTGGCCTTGGCCTCCTCCTTGGGGTCAGCCTCGGCCTTGGTCTTACCCTTGGGGTCGGCCTCGGCCTCCCCTTAAGGTTGGCCTTGGCCTTACCCCAAGGGTTGGCCTTTGGCCTTACCCCAAGGGTTGGCCTTTGGCTTCCATACTTAGCATTTTCACTTCTCTTCAATGGACCATACATAACTCTGCGACCCCGTCGCCAGGACATAACTCTGCGGCCCCCTCGCCCGGACGTCGTCTCCGCGACCCCCGTCGCCGGCGTTCGTGCGCTGCATTCACCGCGCCCGTGCGTTGCGCCACTGATACAGCCGTGCCCCCAGGCTCTCTGTCACTACCGTGCCCCCGGCACCTTACTCACTTCATCGCACCCATGCACCACAATCATGTTACATTCCCACGGGCACCACACTCATTCACCACACCATGCACACCTTGCCTTGGTCGTGGAACATACTTCGACCCACTCTCCAGAGTGTACAAGATCCTGAGGGGATATGCGACTCCTCCGGGACACTATCTCCGACATGAAGCTCTTCAACTCCCTTTCCGCCAGGTAGACGGCTCCTCCGGGATGCTACCTCGGGTAGACGGCTCATCCGGGATGCTACCTTGACGTGCTCCGAGTGCTCCGGCATAAGGACTCACCCGCGGGGATATGTGACTCCTCCGGGACACTATCTCTGCCAGGGAGCTCTTCAACTCCCTTTCCGCCAGGTAGACGGCTCATCCGGGATGCTACCTTAGCCAGTAGGGTAGACGGCTCTTCCGGGATGCTACCTTGACATGCTCTGAGTGCTCCGGCACAAGCACTCACCCACATAGATAGGCGACTCCTTCGGGACACTATCTCCGTCAGGGAGCTCTTCAACTCTCGTTCCGCCAGGTAGACGGCTCCTCCGGGATGCTACCTTGACTCGCTCCAAGTGCTCCGTACAAGGACTCACCCGCGGGGATAGGCGACTCCTCTGGGACACTATCTTTGCCAGGGAGCTCTAAGTGCTCCGGCACGAAGACTCCCCTTCTGCCAGGTAGACGGCTTCTCCGGGATGCTACCTCGGCCTGCGGAATAGGCGACTCCTCCGGGACACTATCTCCGTCAGGGTGCCTACGTGACTGGCCTACGTACTCCGGCATTGGGGGCTTGCGTCGGCACCCCTAGGGACTATGACCCCCGGGTCACTCCAAGACGGGAGCAGGTCTTCGGAGGGCATCGCGCCTAGTTCACATGGCAGTTGGGCGTCGAGTCTTCCCCACCACTGCTAGGCCTGTGGGACTCCGCAAGGGCTTGGATTGGAGGCTAGATTAAGGGGGTTCTCTGGCCACACCGATGTTGTGGGAGCGAGTCTTTCCAGACAGACAGAGCGACGCTATGCGGGGCAAGCTGGGTGAATATGCGATCCGACAGTCCGTGGAGCACCGGCACTCGTGGACCCCCTGGTGACATGTCACTCCCGGGGAGAGCCACGTGTCGGTTAATGACATCATCATCTCAATCTCTATAAATAGAGGTCTTGAGAATTCATTCGGGACGGAAGACTCTCACATTTTCACTTTCTCACTCTAGAATCCTAGAGAGAGAAACATACAGGACCTTGACTCTGGACCTAAGCATTGGACTGTGACTGTCGTCGTGTATTCATCATGCGCTATCTCTCTCGCAGCACTGCCACCCTCAAGCTCTGTCTGGAAAACCCTTAGTAGAGCCCTTATTCCACCCTTGATGTGTCCTACATCAACATACTTGGCATCTAACTCGAACTGCAGCCTTTGTGGCACCTCCACGTATGTACGAACCCACTTTCCTTGGCATCAATGGTTTCAGATTGTTTCTGAAGTTTTCATTCGAATTAAAAGTTTAAATTCGAATGAAAACCAATTTTTGGTCGAATAAAAGTGGTTTGATTCGAATCAAAAGTATTTGATTTTTTTGAGTTTTGGAGTCTGAAGGATTCGGTCGACTTAAAAGTTTCAAGTCAAATGAAAACCCGTTTTCGGTCGAATGAAAAGATTTTTTTTGTATGTAATGAGCTACTTAAGTTTTCGGTCGACTTAAAAGTTTCAAGTCAAATGAAAACTCGTTTTTCGGTCGAATGAAAAGATTTTTTTTTGTATGTAATGAGCTATTGAAGTTTTCGGTCGACTTAAAAGTTTCAAGTCGAATGAAAACTCGTTTTTGGTCGAATGCAACAAAAAAAAAATTAAGTCGAATTAAAAGTTTTAATTCGACCGAAAACTTTTTCGGTCGAATTGAAAATAAAATAAAATTTTTTTTGAACCATTTTCACCTATGTTGGATTCGGTCGACTGAAAACCATTTTCGGTCGAATGAAAACTTAAAATTTTATGTCCCATATAAATAGTGTTTTATTTCATTTCTAGCCTTTTTGGGTTCTCTGTTTCTTTTTTTCTCCTTTGCGCGTGAGATATATATATATATATAGAAGAAGGCTTGGAAAGTTTGGAAACTCTAAGGAGGAGCTTAAAGATTTGTGGCTCTCAAAAGCTTGGCTAAGGTAAGGGTTTATTTTTGAAATTCGAATCAGCAATGGACCGATCGTTCGCGTAAGTTTTTAGTTCTTTTTGAAATCTGAATTCGTTCGAACTAATTAAGTTATTCCTCTTCCCTTTTTGTTTTGAGCTTCATTATGGGTATTATGTTTCTCCATACTTTGACTTGTGAAATTCGATTTTCGTTAGGATTGTTTGACCTTAACATTTGTCATGTTAATATTGTTCGTTCAATGATTAATGATTGCCATTGTTTCATAATTTCTGCTTATCGTTTGACAAGTTCGTTATTTGGTAATACTTATTTTGAATTTTTGTTTTGGAAACTCTATGAGCCATGTCACAGTGTATGTGACATATTTCTGACTTACCCACGTGGATTGAAACGTGGGCTAACTCAAGGGAGTTGAGCTAGAGATCGCGATCTTACTTTCTGAACCGGCCTCATATGTCAGCGATGACGTATGTGACCACTTTTTGAATGGCTCCTTAGTGTTTGTCTCTATATTCAGATATGTTTTGACATTCGAAATCTGGTTTGATTATCCGTTCCGTTGAGACACTTTGTGTTTCCAAAATTTCGTTTCTCATATATTTTTGTTTTCGTTTGATTGGTCCTTGCGCGACCTTACTGGGCATTCGGCTTATTCCCTTATTATTTTTCGTTTTAGGTGATTAGTAGGTGAGACTTTGAGATCGAAGGGCTAGCTGAGTGATCAAGAGTTAGCTACCTTTGTTTCAGAGTTAGTACTGATATTTTGAGTGTAATGTTGAGAAAGATTGTTATTATTTAGGTTTTATTTTGGGAAACTCTGTGTCGGAGTACTTGAATTGTACAAAGACTTGGGGCCACTATGTTAGATATTGATGTATATTTTGGGAATTATTAGCGCATGCTCTGATTTACCATTTTGGAGTTTTTCTGATAATTATAGGGTTTTATTTGATCTCTGTGTATTCGGCATTAACGCTCTAGAAATAAATACGGGGCGTTACAAGTAGGAGTGGCAATGGGGCGGCTCAGATGTAGATTTTACAAATTTCGTACCCGCACCAGTGGTCCAAATACCCGCCCCTCCCGCCCCGCGCATCGTGTTAAGGAATGGAAATACCATTCCTGATCCGACAGGTTGTTAGAAAATCGACCCCGCCCCGGTAGTTGGAATAATTTCCAATAATCACTGAAATTTGAATTGCTGGATATCATTGTATGCTTAAATAATTGGATATTGGATGTTGAACTACTGGATATTAAGTCATAAATTACTTAAATCGGATCTAGTACAACCATAGAAATTTAAGCTGGAAACTAGTTCAAATGTAATATGATCTCAACTGAATTAGATGCATGATTTCAACTTTAATAAATCAAGTTGAAATTTACTGAACGAGACCACATACATTACAGGAGTCAGGACTGAGTGGTTCTAACATTAGCAACGACGATTACATGGCCGACGACCATCAACTGGACCTTTTCGAGGCTGCCAAACGCGTCATCCTCAGGTGCTATCTCAATAGTGAGTCCTCCGAGCAGTTTCCCTCGGAGGACGAGGACGTAGATTACCTTACCACCGTTGAGGCACTTCCTTGTTCAATTACTACCACATTGTCATTTAATTCCGCCATAACTTAAAATGTACAAACATCTCCAAACAATCTAACTTGTTGTCAATAGCAACGATGCAAGGGACTATATTCCAAACAATTTGATTTCTTTTTGACAACAAATCACTTTTAGAAATGGTTTTAGTTGTGCCTTCACTATTATATACATAACATACTGCTGTAGAGAAGCCAACTTTTTGTTCGCATTCAACAAATAGTGGACAATGGCTAGCAGTGAGGTGGTCTATGAATGGATGATGGTGCGGTGCAAAGGAGGTGAAAGGGGTTGCTGAGCGCCACAGAGAGAGGAGAGAGAAAGGAAAAAGTGAAACGTTGGTATGGTTTGTGACCTATTTATATCCTAAAAATGGACGGTTGATGATCATGTTTAGGGTTAGTATAACATTATATACGGGGGCGGGTGCAAGTCAGATATTGGGGCGGAGTAAAATAAAATCAAACTGACACCTACCCACTGCGGATTTAGAATTTAATTACCATACCCGCCCATAACCCGGTCATAGTAAAAATAAACCGCTCTTATTGGATCGGAGCTGGTCAGATATCTGCTGGTTGCGGATCAAATTGCCATCCTTAAGTGGCAGCGGTGGTTTGAGGGAGGGGGTGAGGAGGTGTGTGGCTTTAGTAGGGCAGTGGCGATTGGGCTACCGTGGCAGTGTAGTGGTGAGTTGATTATTGGCAAGATGTTTATTAGATTGTACTTTTTTGCCCATAGAAAAAGGGCATGTGTTGTGCAAGTGCTCATTTAATCCCTGAAAATGAACGAGCATTAGGTTTTGGATCAATTTGTAATGGTATGTTGAAATAGAAGAAACTCTTTTATCGAAGTTGAAAATACAAGAAAACATTGAAAAAATGTGTAACGTACATGGGGCAATATTTCATTGAGTCTTGCACATACCTGCAACTTAACAAATTGAAACATAATTTTCTTACCATTCAATCTTTTCCAATATTTCATAAAGGGGTTCAGCAAGCCTTCTCGCCCCTAGTTGGCACCGGCAATGGAGCAATCTTTACGGCTTATGAAAAGTACTTCCTTTTCAAATAGATAACAATTTACCTCTATTTGCAACTTTTAACAGATAATATGTAACCACATTGTATCCAAAACAAGCATGAAAAGTTGGAGTTTTCGCTTTTCTCTAAGGCCATACTAGCCATTACCCAAGACCATCCACTTGGATGCCGTACCTTTGTCTTTTCAGCAAGGTACTTAGTTGGGTATTGCTCAGAGGTTATAATGGTTCCTTTAACTAGAGTTTGCAACAAAATAAAATAAAGCAAAGAAGAAGAAGCATTGCAGAAGGTAGGTGGTGAGGGGAAGATTTCGTAATGACAAGGGCAAGTTGAAAGGCCGGTAAACGAATAAGGTCGGCTTCACAACATACAAAGGAAATGAATGGAAAGGAAAAACGATCAAAAACTATGAAGTGGGGTTAGACGGTTATATACAATTTTTTTGAACTAAGTTGCATAAATGTAAAAGGGCGATTGTTTTTCAATTAATTTCTCGATGATTCACAACACGCTTTAAATTCTAAATGACCAGTACTAAACAAAGAATTTATTGAACAATTGACTAAATTACATCAAACGTGATCCACTATATAAACTCAACGCTAAAAAAATTATACACAAGGCCGTTGGTGCCAAAGCTACAAATCCGATGGACACAGAGGAGCATTAGGTGCAATTCTTCAAAAATTAAGAACGAAACAAGAAAAACAATAAAGGTATACTAAATTCAAAATTTTCAAAGGAGGAATAATTTATGTAACTATGATAAGCGCGATCAATATTATAAAAACTCCACTAAGGATTCAATAAATATCACGAGACCCTTGTAAATGATATAATCAAAATCGCATAAATAACTTTTCTACATCGCAATTTAAAAGGACTCTCGATAATAATAATTAATAATAATAATACACTTAATTGTGATTGGCTCTTTTGCCCTTTTCCGGTGGTATTAAAGCCCAAATTGTAACAAACTCATGAAATGTCACACAAAAAATTACATTAACAGGAAATCTCATCGTTGCTCCTGCTGCTAGGGCAACACAGACCCTCTATCGATGGCGGACTCAGTAACCACCGAGTCAGACACGATTCCTCAACCTGACAACCCGAGTTCCCAACCGAATCAACCCGATCCATCACCACCACCTCCCCCAGCAACCACCCCACCTCCCTCTAACCCTAGCCCTAACCCTAATCCTAACCCCAACTCTACGACGCCACCGCCGCCGCCGTTCTTATCCCCGCCGCAGCCGGCCCCGATCCAGCACTACGCCGCCTCCGCCGTGCCCCCCTCGGCGCCGCTGTCATTTCGCCCGGTGGCGCCGCCGGTCCCCTTGCCCACGGCCCCGCAGTACTCACCCGTCCCGAACTTTCAAACTCAGGGCTATCAGTCCACCGGCGTCCAGCCACCCGGCGTGGCGGTGATGACTAGCGGCGGCATCGGATCGGCGGTCTCGTCTATGCCGCCGATGATGTCGTACGTGCAGCCCGGCCAGCCGCCATACGCTGCTATGCGGCCGCCTTATGCTCTGCCGATGCCAAACGGCTACCCCCAAACGGGAACCATGCCTCCTCCCGGTGGGTTATTCGCTCTCTCATTGTTACTTCTATGATTTCATTTTGCTATATGATTGTGCGTGAATTTTTGCAATTATTACAGAATTTGATAGTTTAAAAGTTATCTAACGCACGGGTAACGTGCCAATCCAGTTTATATATTGTCATTTTGTAGATAGTGTGTGTTTTGTTACGTAGATTTTAATGCTGTGATTAAGAGTGAAGAATTTGGTTTGGTTTGGTTTGGTTGAGAGAAGTTGGGAGGATTTAGGGGTATCGATGACAGGATGTTTTCTCCTACAGTGTCTTGATTGATTGAACACGGGTGAGAGGTCAGAAGGCTTCGTATGAGACTACTACCCACTCAACAACTTTTTTTGGTATGGACACATTTGCTTAGCTTCCTGCATTTTTATTCAATAGCCACTGTTAAGTTAAAATGAAAAAAATTACGCTCAAAGTGGCTTTCTCCAGAGCTTTCAAATTGAATATCATGACAGTTTGGCAAAAAAAGGGGATTTCTCCATGCTAAATATTATCTGGTTGTGCCATGTTTTTTTTAGTAGGCTATTATCTCGTAGTCATAAAGACACTTTCCTTTTACTGGGTTGTCAATTCTTGATTTTGCGGCAGCAGTCCATGTTAGCAAGAGTGCTCCTTGCCTTTGTATGCCAAGGTATCACAATCTTTTCAATTACACTCCCGTTTTCCTTTCTTTGCATTTGTTATGTTCTGCATGGTTGTTAATGGTTGAGATACTTAAAGATTTTGGGACGGTAAAATAATTTTGTGTCACCCACTGCGTTGGTGTGGTCGAGACGCTGGAAGTGTCTTGTCACTGAAATCAATCTTCACAATTGGTGCATGGGATAGTTTGAGAAGGCTACTTTTTAACTGTGGATTCCCAAGGTAAGCCCACTCCATTGCTTACGCATTCATGATTAGTAAAGTCGATGTTCTTTTTCTTGATCCTTCAGGCTTTTTATCAGCTGGTGAGTGTTGTCATGCCTTTGCTACATTCTCTAATTTTCTGCAATGTGAAATTTATATTCGTTGAGAGTTCTTTTGTGTCGTTTGAGTAGAAAATCTTGTTGCAACTCTGTTTAGTGTGTAAGCCTTTTCTAACAAACTTGGGTAGTATTTTTCTTCTATTTATGCAGGAATTCTTCGCTATCCCCCTCCATACGCATCAATGCTTCGCCCAGCATTTCCTCCACGTCCACCAGGAGCACCTGGCATAATTCCGGCCTTGCCACGCCCTCCAATTCCAGGGTTTCGTCCAATTATTCCTCCTATCTTGAGAGCAGTGGGCGCTCCTAGCTTTACACCAACTGAGAAGCCACAAACCACTGTCTATGTAAGCAAGATAGCGCCAACAGTGGAAAATGATTTCATGCTCTCTCTCCTGCAAGTAGGCCCTTTCTTTTTTCAATTGATTTTTTCCTTGTTTCTATTGTTTTGTTTCCTTTATTCCAAGTCTATGTAGTGTTCTTGAGCCGATTTATCTCTTATCATCTCACTTGTTTTCAAATTGTGAAGCTGTGCGGGCCTGTCAAAAGTTGGAAACGGTATCAGGATCCTGTAAGTGGAGCTTTAAAAAGCTTTGGCTTTTGTGAGTTTGATTCTGCTGAAGGAGTTCTTCGTGCATTGCGGCTGCTGACTAAATTGAATATTGATGCACAAGACTTGGTGGTAATTATTTGCTCCCCCCACACCCCCTACCCCACCCTCCTTATTTTTGTAGCATTATGATTTGCTGTAACATCTCCTTATTTTAAGTTGCAAGGTAGGACTTTTCACTAGACCCCTTAGTTTTCCAAAAGGAACTAACGCAGTAATAGCTTGTACAAGATTATAACATGTGTTACATCTATGCTGTTGAAACTTATTGTCGGTTATAAATAACACCAAGCAGCTTATGGTTGTTTGGCTTGAGGAGATTATGAAGTTACTTCAATCTATAATGTTGTCCTGCATTAGCATGTCAATGTTCAATATAGTTGCAGTTTTTATTGGATTTATTTACTCCGTATTATATTAGGGAGTTATTTCCTCCTCCTAAGTGATTGGCAAACTGTGGTTTTGCCAGTTGTGTGAAGTGGCTTTTTATCTAGTCTAATCTACTTCTGTCTTCAGCTGTAGGTAATGTCTTGCTTGTCATTATTGGCATGCACAATCACGCACTTGAGTTTCTTGTCTGGGATTTATTGATCCGCACAAAACATCACAGTGCTAATAGGATGCAGTAAACTCTGTAACTTCGTCAAGGACATTGAGCTGTATACGAATACAAAATAAAATCTCATGTCTCTCCTCTCTTTGGAAATTTAGGCGTCCATATTTTGGTTTAGTATTTTAGCCAAGAATTGTCAGTGTGTCATTATCGCTCTTGTTTTAGTATCAGCGTTCGAGGTTCAACACTTGGTTACTTTGTGTACATACTGAACTTTGGACCTTTAACCATTGCATACATGAAGAGGAAAACATCTTTGCTCGAGTGTGTGGCATGAGAGGGAGGAAGTATGCTTTGGTGAGCATATCACTATGACACATTATTGGGATAGCTTAAATTAATATATGGGGATTTGAGCTGCTATACTTTCCGTGTACATGGGTTTCACCTTTTCTCGGTGGCGTGCTGTTTATGGTTAATCTTGATCTTGTGATATCTGGTAAATGTACAGTTAAAAGTTAATGAAGCAACTACAGACTATCTGAAGCGCTATGTTGAAAAGAAAAAGGAGAACTCTAGGAATCTTAAAGCAACGGAGACTGAAGTAGCTGAGAAAGAGGCAGCAAGTGCCTCAGGTGCTGAGAAAGAGGATCCTTTGAAGCCCCCTGCTGGCGACTCGAAGGAAGATAACGAGGACATGGCAACCAAAGAAGATCATGATCCTGCGAGTTTTGGCCTTGTGACTGAGGAAGATCGAGAAGCTGATTGTGAGGTTCTAGAGAAGCTTTCAGCTATGGTAGAAGAGAGGTTGAGGTCGAAACCTCTGCCACCCCCACCACCGCCGCCGCCGCAAGCAGCTGTTGATGGTAACTCAAACTCCGAAGTTCCTGCTAAGTCAAGGGATGGGGACTCTGATGTAGATGTAACTAAGAATGGTTAGTCTTTATTGCAGATAAGCTGATTATGGATTAGGTTTTGCTTTATTAATATTCCGGGGTTGCTATGCACACATGACAATTCTCTTTCTCCAGATGCAGCAGAAGAGCGAAATGATGATGAGACGACGAGCGAGAATAAACCTTCAAGTGAGCACGATAAACCTGACACAAGCTCACCTGACAAGAGAAGGAATGATAGGAGGAGCAGAGACCGAGACCGAGAGCGTGATATGAAACAACGAGAAAAGGAAAGGGAACTTGAAAAATACGAGAGAGACAGGGAGCAAGAACGAGCTAGGAGAGAGAGGGACAGAGAATACAAGATCCGGGAAGAGGAACGTAGGTACAGGCAGCGTGTTAAGGAATGGGAAGCTAGGGAAAGAGATAAAGAGAATGTAAGGAAGTTGGAGAAAGAGAGGGAGAAAGAAAAGGAAAAGGAGAGGAAGCTGGAAATAATATTACAAGAGAGCGACGGTGATGATGGTTATTCGAAAAAGAGAAAATACAAGACTAGTTGGGAGGACAGGAGAAAGAGGGTAAGGAGGGAAAGAGAAGAGGACTTGGCTGACAGATTGAAAGAAGAGGAAGAGATTGAGGCCAAGAGGAGAGCAGAAGAAGAATTGCAGCTGCAGAAACAAGAAGAGAACGATGCATTAAAGCTTTTGCCTGGCAGCCCTGGTCAGGCAACTTATGAAAGTGACAAAGATATGCTGACTGACGAGATCACTGAAAGCGAGGTTAAGACTGCTGATCAGACATCAGATGGAGATTCTGGGCAGGAAAATCATATTGGTAATTTTTTTTAAGCTCTTTTATTTTATTCCCTACACCCCCAATGTATATTGTATATATTTATATACAAAAATGAAAAATGCGCCAGCGTGTCTGGAAATGCATTCACTCCCTCTGTTTTTTAACTATTTTTGCACTTCCATATCTCAGATGATGGAAGCCTACAAAATGGAACTGGTGACGACGCAGTCATGAGACATCTTTCCACTTCAGATGCACGAAATAACAGCAGTGTGCCAACTAGGAAGTTGGGGTTTGGTCTATTTGGATCAGGAAAACGAACTGCTGTCCCTTCCGTTTTTCATGAGGAAGAGGATGAGGATGCACAAAAAGAGAAAAAGATGCGGCCTCTTGTTCCCATTGATTACTCAACTGAGGAACTGCAGGCTGTTCGGAGTACTGTGGGTCCATCTCCAGATTTAGCTGCAGCAGCAGAATTTGCTAAGCGTATTTCACATGGTAATCACAAAGAAGACAGACCCGATGCAGAGAGAGAGAGAAGTCGACGTCTTCATGAAAGCCAACGCGAACGACCCCGTAATGACGAGGAAAGTAGTCGCTCTAGAGATGAGAGGAGAAAGGAGAGTGTTGATAGGGATAAGGATCGGGAGCGTGGATCGGATAAAGCAAAAACGGAAAATAAGTTTTTCGATGCAAAACAATTGATAGACACAATTCCAAAGACCAAGGAAGAGTTGTTCTCGTATGAGATAAACTGGGCCATTTATGACACGGTGAGCACTCCTCATTATGCCCTGCATACTTCAATGATTTTTGTTTTGACTGTGCTATTCTTAATCCGATCTTATTCATTAGGTAGGAACACCGTTCCCCCCCCCCCCAAAAAAAAAAAAAACCCAATTTTTTTTAAAAGTTCAACACAAATTTGATGCATTCCTTGCTAGTTGGTTCTTGTTTGGTTGGATACATTTGAATTTCTATCACATGGTTCTTGCAAAAAGTCTTGGGACTGAATAGTTGTCACACTTTGACAGAACGGACTGCATGAGAAAATGAGACCCTGGATCTCTAAGAAGATTATGGAGTTTTTGGGAGAGGAGGAGACCTCATTGGTAGACTACATTGTTTCAAGCACCCGGCAACATGTGAAGGCATCTGAGATGCTGGAGAGGCTCCAGGCAATTTTGGATGATGAAGCTGAAATGTTTGTACTCAAGCTGTGGAGGATGCTCATCTTTGAAGTTCGACGAATAGAAACTGGTCTTGATGTGAAGTCTAAGTCATGACGGAGTTAAGCTGCACGCATCTCTTCTAGTTGCTGCTGTATTCATTCTTACAACTTTTTTGACAGCATGGCCTCGGCTCTCTTTTCCTGTTTGATGTTTGGAATAGATAAATACTGTTGTTTCGTATAATCTCTATAGATCGTCGCCCAATTTGTTTTTCATCCAGAGCAGTCAACATTTGCAATAAAACCGATTATTGCTTGGAGGTGTGGCCATCGGGGCCATTTTCCCTATTAGCTTCATGTCCTTGTACAAATAGGGTTATCTGTAATTTGAAGCTGGCCAACATAGCCAAATAGTAAAAGTAGAACCCATTTTGTTTTTATATTTTTGGGCTTTGGGTACAACACTCTACCAATCATAGCAATACTACACATGTAATACATGATAAAAAACATAAAATGAAAAATTACATAATACTGTGCTATGCATTGGAGTTTTAGATAGGGAGCGACACATAGTCAGACCCTGAGAGTCCGATATCTATCGATGACTACCCTGCATAAAGGATTAACAGGTCCTTATCCAAATTAAGACACTACTTATAAACAAGAACATCCACCCTGTTATGAAATAATAGGGTGGAAACATGATGAAATTTATGCGAATTTGGAACAAACAACGCTTTGGGAATCTAGAGGCTCAAATTGATGATGCAAAAAGGCAATTACAACACTTTCAAAGTCAACTTCCAAGCCCGGATGCCCAGTTCTTGGAGCAACAGACAAGGAAAAATTTGGACTGGCTGCTAGATTGTGAGGAAACATTCTGGGCTCAGAAATCAACAATCAAATGGCTTCAATTGGGAAATCAGAACACTAGATTCTTCCATACATCAACTATCATTAGACGTATCCAGAATACTATCACAACCATATCAGATGAAGCAGGAAACCACTTTGACTCTCATAACTTTATATCTAGTTGTCTTCTTACGCATTTTAAGAAGGTATACTGTCCTACCCCCGACTCTACAGCAAACCTGTCCACATTAGACAGTGTGAAGGATCTAACCACATATCTTCTACCTCATCAAGTTGACTGGCTGAGTAGACCTTTCACCAATACTGAAGTCAAAACTTTGACATAAACCCCGATAGAGCACCAGGGCCCGATGGTATACCAGCCATTGTTTATGAACAATGTTGGGATTTTCTTGATAAACCAAGCACCAGAGCAGTTCTATCTTTCCTTCGATCAGGGCATATCCTACAGAAAACAAATAAATCTTACATAATCCTGTTACCTAAATGCTCTCCACCTGTGACCCCTAGTGATTTACGACCTATCCTCTTTGTAATACCATTTACAAAATCATTGCAAAAACTGGCCAACCGTATCAAACCTTTCCTTCTTTACCTTATCTCCGACCATCAGAATGCCTTTGTGGGTGGAAGACATATTAGCGACAATATTCTTATTGCTCAAGAGCTCACCAACAAAATCTGGACTTCAAAAAGCCAAAAACAGATTCTTGGGGCTATCAAAATGGATATGAGTAAAGCTTTTGATCGAGTGGATTGGAAGTTCTTTGAAGCAGTTTTACAGCAAACTAGATTCCCACCTCATATCATTCATCTAATCATGGAATGTGTTACCAGTGTGTCCTATGAGATTCTACTCAATGGATCACCATCAGAAAGATTTCAACCGAAGTGTGGTCTACGTCAGGGTGATCCTCTTTCACCATATTTATTTATCCTATGTGCTGAAGTTCTATCAGCATCTCTGAACAAAGCTCAAAGTTCCGGTTTAATTCCGGGGATCAAAGCAGGTATACTTGTCAGCATATGAAATTAATCCTTCAAAATTATTGTATGGCTTCTGGACAACAAATCAATCATCATAAATCTTCCATTACGCTGAGTCCTAATGCCAGTATAGAAGAAACATCTTTATTTGCACAGTGGCTGGGACTTTCTACAGATTGTACCTTCGGAAAATACCTTGGTAGCTCACTAGATATTGTCAACAACCAAAAAAGATTCTTCCAGGATCTTATCACCAAGGTGTAAAAAAGATGTGCTGGCTGGAAAGGCTGTTTACTTAACAAAGCTGGACGAGCCACCCTCATCACATCAGTGCTTACATCTCTCATTCAATATCACATGCATGTATTTCTCTTCCCAAAATATGTAAGTAAAGCAATTAATTCAATTCTTGGTAGATTTTGGTGGTCGGGAGATGAGAACAAGAAGGGCATTCACTGGCTCAATTGGCATACTCTCTGTGCTCCTAAGATAATGAGGGGTATTGGATTCAAGGACACATACACTTTCAATCTAGCACTGTTAGCCAAAACAAGCTGAAAAATATGGACAGAACCCAACTGCTTAATTGCTCGTATTCTGTTGGGAAAATACTGTACGAGATCCACCTTTCTCTACAGCCCTAACCAAGGAGATTTTTCATGGGGCTGGCGTAGTATTATAGCGAACATACAAATTCTTCATTATGGTCTTCGATGGCAAGTAGGCACGGGCACTCAAATCTCTATCCGGAAGGATCATTGGATCCCAAACTGTGTTAACAAGCCCCGCTATGATAGTACTGATTCAATAGTAGCGTCCGACACTGTGAATATCCTAATATCTAATGGAACTTGGAACTCTAGCCTTATCAGTCATCTCTTCGCCCCTGATATTGCAAAAAGCATCTGCGCTATACACATCTCTCCACACCTCATTGTAGATCAACATCTATGGAAATTCGCACCCTCTGGCGTCTATTCAGTCAAAACTGCCTATCCAGTGATCTACCAGCTGAAAACAGAAAAATTGCAAAGTTTGGGTCAGCTCTCGTCCCTACCGGTACTGAGACAAAAATTCTGGAAGAATGTATGGTCTTTACTGATTCCGCACAAAATGAAATTTCTAATCTGGCAAATCTTATGGGACCGGCTCCCCTGCAATCGAAACTCCGACGTTTTAATATAATTTCCTCAGACAACTGCCCTCTTTGCCTCAGTGGGTCGAAAACGTTAGATCATCTCTTCTTAACATGCTCAAAAGTATGACCGATTTGGTTCGGAGGTCCTGCT